>CBVK0100919699.1:0-13372 GCA_900067695.1 Picea abies | reverse complement strand
CTTAGGGAAAGGATTGATTGACATATAGATAGACTTGCACTTTGCATTTGTTGCCTTAGCATCTTAGGCTAGTTTTCCCCCTTAGCCTTTAACTAATTAAAAACAACTCCTAGAACATAAATGTTTAATCCAATCTAGTAACTAGGGTCTACCCCCCTTGGCTTCCCTAGGAGTAAGCCTAGAAGGAATAGGTTCCATTCAAGGTGACAGTGTGGACTGAAAACCTAGGCATTGTGCCTCCAAGGACACACTAAGTGAGCTGGACTTTGCTCACGTTTGCAAGTGTGTATTAGGATGGAAACATGCTCTAATCGAAGTATAACTAGCAAGAGGAGTAAATTTCTCGTCATAGTCTTCTACCTTCTTCTGGGAGAACCCTCTAGCTATGAAACTTGTTTTTTATTTATCCACGCTTCTGTCTACTGCATGTTTGATCTTATAGACCCATTTTGAAGTTACTACTAATTTTTCTTTGGGTCTAGACACAATTTCCCATACATCATTTTTCATGATGGACTGGTGTTATTTTGTCATGGCTTCTTTCCATTGTTTCTTCTGAGCTTCCTCTTCAAATGTGGTGGGTTCTTCATTTAAAATCTTTGTCATACATCCTACATAGCTGGAGAATCTTTTGGGATTTTTTCTTTTTCTAAAGGTGCCACTTGGGGCTTTGATTATTTTTGCTTCTTGTAGAGTAGCTTCAAGCCAAGCTGGACATTTCTTGGATTTGGATTTTGTTATCGCATAGTTTGTAGCTAGGTCAAATGGCTAGAAGAAGGAGGTCCAAACTGGCATAACAAGAACCTATCCCACCCAATGTCACCACGATGGGAAGGTTCTTTCTCTTTAGGGAGGTGAGGCCCAGGGAAGACATCCCTAGTGACCTAGGGTTTTGAAGAGGCAAAGGTTTTAAAAGGACAAAGGTAAAGTTCCCCCTTCACAAATCACCACTGAAGCAAATAGTTCTGGCTAAACAACCAATAATAAAGTGAATTCCCAATGAAGAACACCTGGCTGGAACAAAGCAACAACAAACTAATATATGCAAGCTATAATTCAATGGGTGTTGGCAACCAATTCAATTTTTTCCATTTCCTTAAAAGCTGCCTACACCTACGCCTCCTGAACTTCAAATTTCTGTCACATTTTGCAAAAAGGCGATATTTTCATTTCCTGTGACACTTGCAAATTGGTTTCGATTCAGTTTTCACGACTGAAAGCGTGAAAACTCCTCCATCGTTATTTGGACTGTCATCATCTTCTCATTGATATTCTGAAAGGCACTTACCTTTGGTTTGTTATTAAGTGGCTGGAGTGATTTTTCGAACTATGTCCATTTACCTACTCTTACTTTGATTGCGCAATTTGATTTTTATTTGACTGATAAGGTATTGAGCATGTAAATTTATGGGTTATATTTGGTTTCATAAGGGCCATGGTTAATCTTGTTTTATATAATGTGATCCTTAAGCTCTTGGCTTGTCGATTTTATAAAATCATTGGCCACAATGTTATAAACTTTGATCACACATTATGCAACAAGTGCATGGGTAACATATGAGTTTCGATTTCATATTGAATGCCAATAGTTTGCAGTTATGCAATGGCGCGTTGATTTAAACTTTGGGTTTTGATTTAATGGTTTGAATGGTTACAATGGCACGTATTTAAACTTTGGATTTTATTTAACGTTGAACGTTCATGGTTTCAAACCATAGATTGATGTATTGACATATCACCCACCGTTTAATTCTTGGGTTGGCCGATTTTTTTTGGTTATGATTGATTGAAAAGCGTTGTACCTTGCCATTACAACGCTACATGGCAGTGATAATCCCACCACCCTCGCATGCATACATTAATTCATTCCCCTTTCATCGTTCACAGTTGTTAGCCCAAACGGTTTTTTCTCCTGTGGGTTGTTGTGTTCAATCCAAACCCTACCATGCGCCCGCACCATGGCTCCGGTCATGAGGGTTGAACCCAATGGTGGCCAGGCATTGTTGATGTTCGACGATGCTTACAGTGACCTTGAGGAATTCGAATGGCTCCCATTCATATGAAAGTTTGATGGCTATAACCCTAGCGTGGCTTGGCAATTTGCATTAACCTTTGATGGTTGCCGAGCCAAGGTTGGGGATGTGCAATTGGAAATTGACGAACAATTTCTCAGTTTAGCTACCAGTCTACCTGTCACTAGGCAAAAATGGTAAAAAAATTGCAAAGTGGAAGATGTCCCGTGGACATTGCTCTTCCAGTCATGAAGGGTGAGCTCCTGTGACAAAGGTTTGCCCGCGAGCATGCTCAAGTAACGCTGGCATGACCTGCTGATGATAACCAAACAATTTATCACCTGTGAGGGCAGGTATGGGTTCGTTTTCTTGTATCACCTTCGTCTACTGAAGGTTTTCATGGGCTATGAGCTTAATATGCCTTACTACTTGCATAGGAGTCTGTTTAAAATGTCTAAAAGATACAAATGAAACCAAGCCGACAGCAGCCTGTTTCACTTTGGGTTGATTAAAATGATTGTTGTATGTCATTTCGGGTTGCACCGAGACTGTTGGAATGATTTTATTATTCGCAATAATTTTGAGGACTCAAGCCCACCACAAGTTGACAAGACTATGGTGAGCGAGAGCAAGTCGGTACCACCTGTGCCTTACAGTGCTCTGTTACCTAAACCCCTACCCGACTCACCTATTGACTTACCCAATTTTATGACCCAACGTGTGGAAACTGCTAAACCTGTGGCTAAAAGGCCTAAAGCCAAACCTACTGCCAATTCTAAAGGCAAGAAGAACGCCCGGTTAATCTCTCGCATGGCAAGAAACAAACTGAAATTTTATGTTAACCCTGACCCTATTATGGTGAGCGAAGATTCTGACTCAGAGGTTGAATGTTACCTGGCAAGTGAGTATCCCTACTCAGAAGGTCTATGTGATAAACCCGCATACGATTTTTTGAAGAACCTACCACCTTGCTTGCAAAGTGACCCTAATTATCCAGGCATCAAAATGCCTTGTGAAACCCCTGGTGACTCGTCGAAACCCCCTCCTGCTCTAGACGAACCAGCTGCTCCACCATGTGATCAGTGTGGCTCATGGTTAGAAAGGTATTACCTTGATGTGCCAATGCTACAGTCCAAAATTCATGCTCTGGAGGATCAAGTTGCAAGACTCACCAATCAAATGGCAAATATGCCATCCACTGAGAAGAAACAGCGAACAACATGTTCGATTTTGTTTAAAAACGTGGAGTCGGCTACAGCGGTCGTCAATTCAAAATTGGCATAGCTCCAACAGCCTCACCGGTATGACTATCACTTGTTTATACGATAAGATTATAAGCTCTGTTGCAGCGTGGATTTTCTTTGTCACATGAACATGCATTATTGTACATAATTTTGTTTTGATAAATCAAAATTTGTTATCGTTTTAGTTTTGATTGGATTTGGCTTTGATTCGATTGATCGTGTTATGGATTTGATTGTTTTAATTTGGTTCGAATTGAATACTCTGTTTCTTATTGAAGTTGTTAACATATTTTCTAAACACAGGCTGTTTCTGGTATCCCAATTTTGAACACAGTCAATGGCTCGATTTGAATTGGTTATATTCTATGCGATATGGTTGGCAATTATGGTTAACTGTTGTGATTTTATATTCCATGTCTTTTGACCAATTCGAATATCATTCTGTTAATGCATAACTAGATTGCAACTGTTTGATCCGCATTGTTTTGTTTGACCGTATTATCAGTTCGATTCATATATTGTTTAAATTTGATTTGGGAACGAAAGTGATTATGCCCAGGGTTATGATTTGTTTCTATTTTTGACTTAATCACGATTCGATTTGATGATTTCCCAGTTTACGATTATCACCTCTGTCGATTCGATGATGGTTGTGATTACTATTTTTGGTCATGTCTGTTGACTGAGTAACACTTACCGATTGAAGTCTATGGCAAAGTTTGGTGGATGTTGTTATGCATGTTTCATTTTGACTATAATCATAATAGCCTTTCCGTATTAGCATTTGGTTAAAACAATATGAATCTTATGCACATTGTTACAGCCGTAACAAATCGATTATGATTGTGTTCGATTATAATTGTATCGATTTTGATTACATCGTATCTTATACGATACGATTCACTTGTAATTTCATTTGGATATGAGACAGTGTGGTTATTATTTGACCTAATTTTATGGCAACTAAAAACAGAGCATTCTTATCCTGTTTTGATTGCATCCTTTTCGATTTTGTTTGATTTGAATGATAAATTTGCTTGAACCATTAGTAATTCGATTTTAATGTTTATTAAATGAAAATTAAATTGGATTGTTTTAAAAATATTTCGTTTGATTTCTATCTGTTCCTGTATGCTATTTTAGACTAGCTACAGAATCAGATGATTCTGTAGCTAAGTCTGTAGGATCAAATTTTTGTTATTTTGTTACTGAAATATCTCTCTAATTTGATAATTGTGTTCTATTGCAGGTAAATTCGAAATTGCAGTTGAGTTTATGAGCAGTTAGGGGATATTTCAAAGATTTCTCTTGCATTTTGATTTCCTAGTTTAGTTGATTTTGGGATTTTTCCCAGATTATGTAAAACATTTTGATATTATCCACAAGGAGGTTTTACCTTGTGGAGAGACTTATATATACTTATGATTTTTGTAATAATGTTCATCCTCATTTGTGGGAGAACAAGGATATGGAGTTATAATACAGACTGAAGCAGAATTTGGTGTTTTGTCACAGTTTTAGCTTCTCATTATATCAACATTTTGTTTCATGTTGTGTATATCAGTTTGTATATGGTTTATGACTACTTTAGCTATCTTGATCATGTGCAAATGATATAATTTTAATTACTGTAATCCATATCTGGTTTCTTTCAATTGTATAAAAGACATAACGATTGTTTAATTCAGTTTGTGAATGACAGGTTTATCTTCTTCATGATTTGAATTATCAAGTATAAGTTTATGCATAACAGGTTTTCCTTATTGCATGAATTTATAAATCTTAAAATCATTATGATCTTTTATGTCTTGTTTGTCCTGTAAATAACTCGAAGAGCAGCCCAGCTGATTGTTTACAAAAAGCTCTTGGATCAACCGGTGCGAGTTTCCTTCCTCCGACCAACTTCGAAGACATCAAACGCAGGACAAATTAGGAGCGCTTCCAGGTCAGTTAGTCGCTTGTTTGTTTACTGTTTTTATCAGTAGTTTATTTCAGATATTAGTTTAAGGTAGAATTAGTATATTAGATCGTTTAATTTTAGTAGTTTTATTTCCTTTTCATAAAATACAAAAAATCAAAAAGATTTATGGCTGTCTGAGGACAGAAAGCACTTGAGTTTTACAGATTTTATTTAAATCTGCCAATTGTATGTATTGTATATTTGTGAATAAGTTGTATTATAATTGATAACTAGACGATTAATTAGTAGAGTTAGTGTAATAGTAATTAGTAGAATAGTTAGTGTAATTTGTATTTAGTTTTAGTTGTATTTAGTAGTTTCAATTAGATTAGTGTATTAATTTGTTTTTATTAGTTTTAGTTAGTTTTATTAGTTTTAGTTAGATTAGTTTTCTCTTTGGTTTCCCTAGGACTTTAGAGCGGCCAACGGAGCCGTTAAACCCGTCAGGGTGGTTCATTCCAAACGGCTTGGGTTATTTAGACAACCCCGGACTGGTTCCACTCTCTCAATTGACGGACGAACAATTTCTCCCGTCAACAAATGGCGCTAGAAGGAGTGCCAGAACTTAATTAATGGCATGAGGTGGTCACAAGACTCCTCCCCCACCTAATCGCACACCTATAGTGACTAGAAGCCATTCACAAAATAATATCCCCCCTCAAACAGCAACTACTTCAACCGAAGATCCACAGATCACAGTTGAGCTAGCAACCCCTAATCCTACAGGTGGTGATCTCCAAGAGATCGTTCGTCAATCTCTTATTAAAACACATAGTGCCTTAGCCATTCTTAGGCAACCAAACCACCCGTGGGGTCAACCTTTGGATTTCTTTGATATTAGAGAACAGTTAGGTGACATAGACCTCACTGTGAATTCTCCAGATCCAAACTCAAATCCTGCTGCAGGAGGATCTGGGATACCTCCTTCACCACCTCCCTCATCTCCTTCCTCTTCTGGAGGAGATTCCTCTTCTAACGAAGGTAATCCACCTTCTCAGCCTTCCACACCCAATTCCCCCATGGCAAATCAGAACAACCCTGCTAGACCCTGGTTGGACCAGGATGACGTAGTTGTACCTGGAGCCCAACACCCTTTACCTAAGCATTCGGAGAAATGGCTTCCTAAGTTCGATCCCGATTCAAAACAAATAGTTGAAGATCATATCAAAAAATTTATGTTAGCCATCAAACTCCGTAATGTTGAACATGAAGATGTTGTCTGTAGGTTTTTCCCTTACACCTTTGAGGGTAATGCGTCCACTTGGTACTTTTCCCAATAGCCCCATACCATAGTGTCTTGGGAAAAGTTTGAGTCGTGCTTTTTGGAAAAATTCGGAGATGGAAAACCTCCGGAAGTCTTAGTCATGGATCTTTCGAGCTTGAAAATGAACTCAAAAGAAAAAGTTAAAGGTTTTAATCAAAGATTTTTAACACTTAAAAATCGAATCCCTGCAGATTCTATGCCTGCTGAGAGTCTTGTGATAGCCTACTACGCTAAAGCTCTACATCAAAGTATAGCTATTTGGGTTAAACGATCTAAAAAGGCCACGTTGTTAGAAGCCTTCGAAGAGGCTGCTCAGATTGAAAAAAAAATACTTAGTATAAAGGACTCTTCTAGCAACGAAACTGAGACTGTTTCTTCTTCCAAAAAGAAGATTGAAATTCTCCCCAGACCTACACAAAACAAAACACAACCTGAAAACTCTGATTTGGAAAATTTAACCAAAGTTGTACAAAAATTATNNNNTATAGATTTAAAAAGGTCGACTGAGGAAGCCTCTTCAAGTAAAGGACCCTACAAACCTCCTTTTTGAAAGCCTTTTCCCACCAACCGGCCTAATCCAAACCCCGAAGGCTTGAACCTAGAAAGTTTGCAATGCGCTCTTCAGACAATTCTAGGAGCCCAAGATGACTTGATGCCTCCTGAAATCCCTCAAGAGGAAGTCAAGCAGGAAACAACTCAAGAAGATGAGTCTTCTCCAAATATCTTTGGACACTTCTCGGATAGTATCTTTCAAGCTAACTTCAAGACTGTTCACCCTTACAACACTAGGAGCAAGACAGCAAACAAACCTCCTGCTGAGAACACTACGAATTTACCTCCAAAGCCATCTAAATCAGTAGAAAATAAGAAAAGTAATGTTGGCCCTAAATTAGATTATGATGTTTTTGAAGATCTTAAAAAATTACGGGCTAACATTTCTATTTATGAGTTGTTGAAATTTCCATTTTTGTTACAGAAGATGTTGCAAATATTTTAGACAATGGCAAGAATGGTAATTCAAATGGTAATAAGGTTGTGCAAAGCAAAGTTCCGCAGAAGACTTCCACAAAAAATAATTCTGATCCTCAAGATAAAGGAAGCCTTCCTGTATCACCTGTAAATAATGTAAATAATGTAAATAATGCAAATAATGTAGATAAACTAGCATTAGAAACCGCGAGTAAGAAACCGCAAGCTACAACTCTAAGTACTCGCAAGAATGTACCTCCTTTTCTTTTAACTTTCAAAATATTCAACAGAAATGTGCATAATTGTATGGTTGACTCAGGAGCATCATCAAATGTGATGCCTTGGTCAGTTTTCCAAAAGATTAACGCTGAAGTAGAACCATCTTCTTTGAAAATCATACAACTTGATCGAACAGATGTTAAATTTATAGGCGAACTGAAAAATGTATTGATTAGATTATTGTCTAACCCGAAGGTTCATCAGGTTATTGATATAATTGTGATGGATATTCCAGAAGTGTATGGTCTATTTTTGAGCAGGGACTGGTCGGAGTAGCTACATGGTTACTTCGCAACGGACTGGTCTCACTTATGGCTTCCAGAAAACGGTAAACCCAACAAGATCAGGGTGAATCGTGAGCATTACCTAAAGTTCATGGTAACAGACTTGAACGACCCCAATGAACCATACACACCTCCTGCTGATTCACCCGAAGTCCAAGGGATGGACACCTTCTTTGGAAATTTCATGGCTGAAGCTTCACCTATCAACAATCCGCAATAGCAATCCGAGATCCTAGCATGTGCGCAACCAACAGCTTCTATCCAACAGTCCTGTGAGCCCGAGGGACATCAAATTTGGTCTCTATATTTTGATGGTTCCAAGTCTAAAGAAGGAGCTGGTGCAGGCTGCATCATTATCGATCCGACAGGTAACAAGACATTATTGTCTTGTAGGCTAGAATTTGAATGTACTAACAATATTACAGAATATGAGGCTTTACTGCAACGTCTTAGAAAATCCTTGGACATGAACATTCAAAATCTGGTTGTATTCGGCGACTCTGAGATAGTGGTCAGGCAGGTGAGAGATTCTATACATTGTCTTTCCCCGCATCTCAAATGTTACCAGTCTGAGGTATGGAGTTTAATGAACAAATTTTCTGCTTTTAATATAAATTCCATCCCTAGATTAAATAATGTTGAAGAAGATCTACTAGCTAATGTTGCCTCTAAACTTCTTCCTGCAGAAGGCTTATCCCCGAATGCATTCTCCGTGGAGCTATTGTTTCGACCATCTGTTCCTGACAATATCACAAACTGGAGAGTATTTGATGATGATCAGCAAATCATTAACTTCTGCACATGGAAGAAACCTTTCAAGGCACGGTGATAGATGAACAAACACACGACGACAATTTGCACGACTTTACGATAATACCTAATCCGAAATCTCCTGAAGCTCTATCGGACATGGTAAATTTCATACCCAAATCTGTTGTTAGAATAGAAAAGTTTTATGATTTTGAAGATAAATTTAAAAAGACGGTCAATTGCAAAACCAACAGTTTCTCATTGTCCTACGAAAAAGTCAATTTAGGGACTAGTGAAAATCCTCAGTGTATCAATTTAGGCTTGGGATGTTCTAGACAAGAAAAAGTTGCTTTTGTTAAATTATTTAAAGAATTCAAGGATGTCTTTGTTTGGACCTATGATGATCTTAAAATGTTTGATCCTAATATCATATAGCATGTCATCCCGATGAAACCCCAAACTTTACCCTTCCAATAGAAACTGAGGAAAATGCATCCTAAACTAGAACCGACCGTACAAAAAGAATTGAATAAACTCCTAAGTGCTAAAATAATTTTTCCTGTTAGACACACTCAATGGGTATCCAACCTCGTCCCAGTGCGGAAGAAAAACAAGGAAATTCGACTTTGTGTCGATTTCCGAAACCTCAACAAAGCATCTGACAAAGATAATTATCCTGTCCCTCCCATGGAACAGATCCTTCAACAAGTATCTGGTTCCGAGAGGCTATCCTTACTAGATGGTTTCTCTGGATACAACCAAGTCTTGATGTCTCCGCCAAACCAATTAAAAACTACCTTCTGTACCCCGTGGGGCACTTATGCTTATCGCAAAATGCCTTTTGGATTGATTAATGCTGGTGCTACCTTTCAGAGAGCAATGGACATTGCTTTTAGAGGCTTAATCAATCATTCCGTAGTAGTCTACTTAGATGATGTGACCGTTTACTCTAAAAACAAAGACGATCATCTAGCTCACTTACGAGTCGTTCTGCTGCGATGTCGTAAATACGGCATCTCCTTGAACCCCAAGAAGTCCATCTTTGCAGTAGAACAGGGCAAATTACTAGGATTCATTGTGTCTAGTGATGGAATGATTATTGACCCTGAGAGGACCTAAGTCATTGCTAAACTTCCCCCACCTACCTCCAAAAAATCCATGCAGTCTTTCCTAGGCCAGATTAATTTTGTGAGAAGATTTGTCCCCAGTTTCTCCGAAATGGTCAGGCCTCTCCAGAACCTGATTAAGAAAGACACCCAATATCGCTGGGGACCTACAGAAAACCAAGCTTTCAATGCTATAAAGAAGGCCATAATTGACGTTCCGTCTCTCATGAGCCCTGATTTCTCTCAAGATTTTACACTCTATACTTTTGCCTCTGATCATTCCTATGTCGCAGTCCTAACTCAGAAGAATTTCGAGAACAATGAAGTACCCATCGCTTTTATGAGCTCTGCTTTCAAAGGCACTGAACTTAACTACCCAGCAGTCGATCAGCAAGCCTACGCAGTCTTCAAGGTAGTTAAGCATTTCTGGTCTTATCTTTTGAAGTCAAGGACGAAGGTCATTGTCCCCTACCCTGCCGTAAGGAACTGGTTAGTGCAAAAGGAGTTAGGAGAGAAAAGAGCCAACTGGGTCACCTCCTTGCAGGAGTATGACTTAGAAATCAACCCAGCACAGATCGTGAGAGGCCAAGGGTTGTGTAAGTTGGTAGTTGATTCAGAAACCGAACAGCAAGAAGATAGTGATACGGCAAACCTAGAACAACACGATCAAAATTTGATTTGTTGTGCACAAAACATCATAAGTCCTTGGTACGACGATATTAGACACTGTCTTCAACATGGATCAGCACCCCGTCACCTTGACCCAGCAAAAGAAGAGCGTTGAGACTAAAGTCTGCCTCCTTTCATCTATTTAATGGTATACTGTTTCGTCAGAATTTTGACGGCGTACTGATGCGTTGTCTTGAAAAGGACAAAGCAGAAAGAGTCTTGCTTGAGTTGCATGCAGGAGAAGCTGGTGGTCACTTCGGTTGTGACACCACTGCTCATAAGGTTTTAAGAGCCGGTTACTACTGGCCCACGCTTTTTAGGGATGCCCGTGCCTTGTGCCGTAAATGTATCATTTGTCAGAAAGCATCAGGGCGATTGAAAAAAACCAGCCTTCCCCTTGCAACCTGTTTCAGTCGATTCTCCTTTCCAGCAATGGGGCCTTGATATCATAGGTCCTATTAACCCTCCATCCTCACAACAGCACAAAAATATTGTGACAACCACTGATTATTTTACTCTATGGTCTGAAGCTACTGCGCTAAGAACTGTTAACACAAGTCAGGTGATCGCTTTTCTAAACTCGAATATCATCACTCGTTTTGGTATCCCTGATTGTCTAGTCTTCGATAACGCTTCATACTTTTCCTCTCTTGAAATGAGTGAGTTCGCCTTAGAGAAAGGAATAAAGCTAAAGTATTATGCTAGTTACTACCCCCAGGGAAACGGCTTAGCAGAATCAACAAACAAGAACTTGATCAAAATTATCAAGAGAATCGTGGCTGAAAATTACAAGAACTGGCACAACACACTACTGAATGCACTGTGGGATGATAGGGTAACACCCAAAGCCGTTATAGGTAATTCCCCCTTTTTTCTCATTTATGGCAGAGAAGCCATACTGCCACCTCACATTCTTCTTCCTTCGCTCCAATTGTCACAAAAAGTTCAAGAAGAAGATTGTCCCGCTTTAGAAAGCCGTATTAACGCTTTGATGAAGTTAGAAGAAGTAAGAACCCAAGCTAAGCATAAGTTAGATCAACATCAACAACTGATTAAAAGCTGGTTCGATTCTAGTTCTACTTCTGATAGGAATTTTGAAGTAGGCGATCTCATCTTAAAGTGGGACAAACCACACGAAGGGAAGGGTGAGCACACCAAATTTCAAAATTTGTGGCTTGGGCCATTTTTTATTGCTGAAAAGTTGGGTCCTAGTTCCTTTCGATTGCAGAATCTTGAAGGGCAGCTTGACACCTATCCGGTGAATGGCCAAGCCCTGAAAAGATACTTCGCTTGATTACTACCCTTGTATATTATGTAAATATTTCCTTTTGTTTTTATTTTGCCTTTGTTTTCGTTTTTGGTTTTGATTTGATTGATCAGTTTTTTATGTTTTTGAAACATATGCATGCTTATGCACTGAGCCATTCAGACAAAGACCATAGGAAAATCTCTTCTCTGAAATGACTTCTGAAAGGTTGTACGAACATCAATGATATATTTCTAAAAATGATATTTATGTTGAAAATTTTGTTGTTTGAAAGAAGTTTACTAATTTCAATCTCTGAGCAAAGTTTGTCATGATCATCTATTATCTTTTTACGCTGTCCCTTTTCCGTAAAGGAATGACTCAAAAGGAAGTCTCCTTGTCATATTAAGTTGTTTTAGAAATAAAACATTTCTAGAGCTGAATAAAGGACAGTGTCAAAAATTTCTAATGAGGTCTGAAGAAAATATGATAAAATACCAAGATTTTTCAGCGTCACCCCGCTCAGCTATACACAAAAGAAAATAAAAATAAAAATGTTAATAAGAGTTGTGGGAAGTGTTTTTAAACCCGTCGGGATACTGAACAGGTCCGCTGGTAGCGGGTAAATGCAAGCATGGCGCCAAGACAACTTCGTCGGGGTACTAAACAGGCCTGCTGGCAGTGAACCAATGTCGGGTAAATGAAAATCTGTAAAAATTATAAGAAACCTCTTTTAAAGTCCTTTAGTCTGATCTAGAACTTCTTGACATGATACAGACATCCGAGTGGGTTAAATGGAAACCCTGTCGAGGCTATGGACGCCTGCTGGCAGCAGTGGCCATGCCAACAGTATTGAATATTTTATCATTAATATCATGACTTATTGATCTTAGGACTGTTATTAGTTTGCATCTTTTAAAACATCGCTGGAAAAGATAGTAATGATGATGTTTGTACGATTTTCTGATGGTTGTTTTTTAGTTGAATTTTTCTTTGTCTTCCTAATCTGAATTTGTTTCTTTCAACAGAGATAACTGCTTCTCCCAATGTGTCACCATTGTTGGCAGCCAATTCAATTTTTTCCATTTCCTTAAAAGATGCCTACACCTACTTCTCCTGAACTTCAAATTTCTGTCGCATTTTGCAGAAAGGTGATATTTTCATTTCCTGCGACACTTGCAAATTGGTTTCGATTCAGTTTTCACGACTGAAAGCGTGAAAACTCCTCCATCGTTATTTGGAGTGTCATCATCTTCTCATTGATATTTTGAAAGGCACTTACCTTTGGTTTGTTATTAAGTGGATGGAGTGATTTTTCGAACTATGTCCATTTACCTACTCTTACTTTGATTGCGCAATTTGATTTTTATTTGATTGATAAGGTATTGAGCATGTAAATTTATGGGTTATATTTGGTTTCATAAGGGCCATGGTTAATCTTGTTTTATATAATGTGATCCTTAAGCTCTTGGCTTGTCAATTTTATAAAATCATTGGCCACAATGTTATAAACTTTGATTACACATTATGCAACAAGCACATGGGTAACATATGAGTTTCGATTTCATATTGAATGGCAATAGTTTGAA
>CBVK0100919698.1:0-20893 GCA_900067695.1 Picea abies | reverse complement strand
ACGATGGCTCTGCAAATCCCTCTTGGTGGCTAACCAAAACCCATGAATATCAGCTTGCTAAGTCACCCAATCAATCACCCCAGCAGTGGTCAAGTGGATTAGTGTAAGATCCAAGCAGTCATCAGAAATGAAACGAACCTAATGCATATACAAGAAGGTTATAACGATCAAATATGACACATACCATGATACCTCGGACCAATTACTTCATGGAGCAAGAGTCCTCTCCGATGCAAGCCCAGGCCGGTGGTGATGGAAACTGCTACTGCTTGACAGGACAAGTCTGGCTGAGAAGAAGAAAGATGGGCCCTCCAGGGCCATGCTCAAGTCACTCATGCTCTCGGTACTCCATGTCTAGGACCATGTGGGTCTCGAGACATGATCTCCTAGTTATCCCTAGATATCGGGGATAACAAAGCCTCCTCCTCCTCAGAATGTGCACCCTCCTCTAGAAAATACACTCTTCTCTATGTAGCATGCGCCCTCCAAGGAAATGAATGCTAAACCTCCATGGATAACCTCTCCATGCAAGCTCAACCCAACAAGAGCTTCCTCCCCAAGCTCTCATGTAAGTGCGCCCTCCTCTCCTTGAGAAATGCGTCCCTCCTCTTCTCCAAAACTCACAAGTGAATAATGAATCTCAAAATGCACTAAACCCTCATTTTAGCCTCCTTTGGCCAAGCCCTAATAGATCAATGGCCTAGATCCAATCTAGCCAAGTCTAATCAATGGGTGAGATCTAATCCAAAAATCTCACTAAGGAAACCCACTTTCCTTAGTTGCTTTATGTCTATTAATTCACCCACATTGTGAATTAATTGTCACTTTATGACTTAAATGACATATATCACTTTTGACTTAAATCTCCTAAGTCAAAGTGAAATTAGAATCATAATGTAAAGTACAAGGGTAATAGTCTTCCCCTTTGTCCTTAGAGACTCATAAGCACATGGGGACCACTTTCCAAGGTACCCAAATCTCAACATAGTTGAGGGACACTGTCCTGGCTTGATGACCAGAGGTGACAACGTTATCCACAAACATTTCACGGAAATGAGAAGGGTGGCTCGTGATGAGACCCCCTTTCTCTTGGCTATGCCACCAAGAGCCACTACCCTGGTTTGGTGACTAGATAGGTGGTAGTGTCATACTGCTACATGCCCATGGTCGTAATAGGTCGGCTCGTGATGAGACCTCTTATCCATCAGCTAGTACCTTGAGTGTTTATGTGTCTTATGGGTTCCCTTTTCTTACTGAGAAGCTTTTCACTGCTTTCTCAGGGATCACTGGGCGAAGCATCTCAAAGGTTTCAACATTGGCTTTTAACTCTTGCTAGCTACTTTTACCCTTTTGAACTTTAGCCCCTTCTTCCCACAAGGTAAGGTACAACCCTTCCTAGTGTAGCCAATCCCAATGCCCAAACAAGGATAGGGGAGATGAGAGGAATAAATATGGAAAGTGGTAAGTATGGAGGTAACAAATGATAACTTTTCATAGATCCACCCAGTGGCAACCCATCCTAAGGGGAAATCAACTTACTAGGGCACCATGTCACCCTTCCAGGTATGAACGAGGCAAAGAGCATAATTTTCAAGCAAACGTCATGAAATGAAGAACGATTCAATACACCATATTCAAGTGCTTCAAAAACCGGAGTGATACATACCATGATACCCAAACTCATTACCTCATGGAGCAAGACTCACTGCTACTTTTGGACAAGGCTAGTGGGATGGATACTGTGGCTAGTGATAAATGGACTGCACTGAAGAAAAGCGGGGCCCTTCGGGGCCATGCACAAGTCGTCTGGCTCTCGGTACCCCATGTGTAGGACCTGTGGGCATCGAGACGTGATCTCCTTAGTTATCCTTAGGCTAGGGGATAACAGGACCATTGGGAAACAACCTATGTCCAAGAGTGACAACTTGTCACGGGCCTTGAAGAGAGAGGGTGACCCCCATGGAGGGGATGAGAAGAAATCTGAGGCCTCACTGCACTAGTATTTGAGGTATCATGAGGATTTAGTTGTTGCTTCTTGTCCTGATTAGTTGGGACGATCGAGAATTAAGAGGGGATCCTCTTAATGGTCTCCAGTCTACCTAGAGATTGAGATCCATGCCTAAGGACTTCTCTCATTAAGAGAGCAAGGCATCGATGATTGAGGCATTGGAAGAAAGTGGAGAGAGGGAACCCCGAGTCCCGAGACACAAAATAGTATATCTGCTTGATCTCATTGGAAATAGGACTTCAAAAAATTAGATGCTCCACCACCTTTGTCTCTTGCAAATGGAAAAGCTAGAAGACCATGTTTTGTCTTGAGATGTGATGATCAGTCTCGATTTGGAGCTTGTGAGAACCCATGTGACAATGTTTAAGAGGGATGAGGGCATGCATCTAGTGTCTACGTGTGTTGTCCCTCAACTCCAAGGAGTGGTTTGAGTAGAAAGCCATCTTTCGATTGAGACTTTCAAGAGGGGCGATAGATGTCCCAAATCTACTAGGAGTGTGGCGGAGTGACGAACACGTGAGTTAGATCAAGGGCACAAGAGGTTAGTCGAGGGGAGGGTGCCGCTCATGCCCTTTCTCGCTTTCTTGCCGACAAACTTCAATCCTTCATTGGTAAAAACCATCCATTAAGGATTCCACCAATTTCATTCATAAAACAAGGAATCTTCACCTTGACAAACCCGACATGACCCATAATCCCATTTCTAAATCCTCTATTGTTGACCACTCCTTTAATTCTAAACACCTCATTTGCTTCAACCAAACAAAATGTGATGTCCCATTCCCAAGAGTAGGCCGGCAGGGAGTGACTTAGTAGTCTATATGTTCCCGTAGACTATAGTCAACAAGATGGAGAAATAAGGAGGAATTGATGGCTAAACAATGGATAAAGCCAAAATACTTGGGAAAAGTCACTTAAGCCTAAGTCAATGAAGAATTAAAATGAAAAGGTGCTAAAGGGGGACTTAATTAATTAATTAATCACTTTAGGAGGAAAAGTGCCTAGCTTAAGTGAGGTCAATGGTGAATTAGATTGGGAAAGGTATAAAGGGAGGAATTTCACCTAATTCCTCATTATGCATTGTTATGATTTGATATTGAGAGTTCCGAGAGGAGGAGGAGAGCCAACCTTACTGTTTTGTGGATTTCTGGAGGAAACCACCACCATTGATCGGTTTTGGTGTTGAGAGACACACCCTAGCCCATCGGAGATACCATTTGGGTATTTTACCGTACTTTTCAGGAGTATCCATTGCAGAGTGCGCAACTCAGCCAGTGAGGGCGCAAGTCAGTTTGAGGGTTTGGAGAGTTGCACGAGATCCGTATCCAGACTGTAGTTTCCTTCCAACCCATTTGAGAGCTTCTTTTGAGCCATCTATCATCAGATTCTGATGGTGGAATCTTGCAGATCAACTCATTCAGCCATTTAGGGCGCAGCTCTTCCGGACAGACATTTGGTGTTGCATGCAGAGTATCAGAGAAGTTCCGGACAAATCCTTCCGACCGATTTCCTTATTTGGCAAGACGATCGTTTTGAGCCATATAGCAGCAGATTCTGTTGGTGGAATCCTTTGGGGCGCATCCAGTGCTCCAGGAGGTGCGCAAACCCCCCAGGGGTCCAGATCCAGTGCCTCAGAGACTAGATTCGAGATCCGACACTCACCTATTTCAACCTAGAGGCCAAGGCGCTTCTTTTTGAGCAGCTTCCAGTGTATTCCGATGGTCTGAACTTCCGGACGAGTTTTCTAGCTGGTAGTGGTTACCGTACTTCACCGGAATCGCATATTTTTGCCGATCTATCCGTGCATGCATCAGATCTACGATCATCTTTTGATCACGGGTCTTTTTATGTTATTTGATTGTATTCCAGTGCTGATTCATGAGATCTGGCTGACGTTTATATTCTATATTTCCAGTAGGCTATTGTATTTCCATGCTCGAACCGTATAATACATGATATTAGGCAGCTGATGTTCTTTACTTTTGCATGCATCCTTTATAAGTTGTTTAAACCATAAATATGCAACATGCACATGCAATAACCCACATGCACATGCAATAACCATCAAGCTCTCAAACATACAACTGAAACGCATCCAGAAACCCCCAGTGTATCAGATATGCAAGACAGAATAATAGATCAGTAGCAAATATCTTGATCAACGGTATCAGGGATTTTTCAGTGATATCAGAGCTTTAGTCCTATCGGCCTGTGACTAAAGACAATGAATACAGCGGAAGAACCAGATGGCCGTGAGCATGTAGGTGACGAATATGTCACTTACAACGGGCGCAGGGAAAGAAGGGATAGGCCTAACTTTCCTCCCTTCCCTCCCAGTTCAGAGGAAGAGGAAGAGGCACACAGAGAAGCAGAGAGAAGAGTCGAGCGCAAAGCAGAGAGGAGGCTAGGTGACAGATATGAGCGACCAGAGGGCAGTGGTAAGGGCCCCGTGGATCCAGATGTAGCCTTCATGCAAGTTATCAGTGATATGCTAGCTAGTCAGCAGACCATGTCTCAATCTTTGGCTTAGGTAGCGGATAGACTGGCTATGGTAGACATTTCGGGCACACAAGCCCCGCATGCAGCACAGGGGAACTCAGGGGCAGGCAGTAGACCCCAGTCACCCACTCGCACATACACCCCTGCGAGTAGGATTCCGTGTCCGTTGTTTCCCAATTTCCAGAGGGCACCCCCAGTAGCAACACAAATACCGATAGGACAGAGATCGCCCACTCATGCAGAGGACATTGCAGAGTATCGGAGAGAGTATGCAGCATTGGGCCATGACTTCCATCAGGATATGACCTTAGTCGAGTATTGTGGACTCAGACTCAGGAACCACTCCAGAGAGCCGCAGAGGGGAGGACCACAGCAGCAACAACAACAGGGGCATAACATTGACTTCATCCGAAAAGTTGGTAAGCTCTCCATACCTTCTTTTGACGGATCGTACAAATGCACCGCTAGAGCTTGGGTATAGGAACTAGACACCTACTACAAGCTCAACTAGATGATCGAGTCAGAGGCCATCAGTTTCGCCACCCTACACTTGGAGGGTGAGGCACACGAGTGGTGGTATCACGGATTGGTGACATTGGGTCACAATCACATCACCTCCTGCAGAGAGTTCACAGAGAGACTCGTGGATAGATTTGATAGGAGGGATCCAGAGATCCATTTTAGAGATCTAGCCCAGTTGAGACAAACTGGCACAACAGAGGCATTTGTCTCAGAGTTTCAGAGGGTAACAGTGGCAGTGACAGACATATCTAAGCCTCGATTGGTCATGCTATTCATAGAAGGGCTCACAGAACCGTTGAGAGGATGGGTGAAGGCCTACCGACCTCATACCTTGCAAGATGCCATCTGGCGCACTAGTGATTTGGCGGATTCAGTGCCAAAAACTAAACCCTTCACCAAACCCTTTGTACCACATAGAGACAAGGATCAGAAGAATCTTCTAAGGGAATGGAAGGGCAAGCCCAAGTTGGATGATGATACGTGACGAGAGTTGATGAGGAAGAAGCTTTGCTTCTCTTGCAGAGACCCTTGGGTCCCCGGGCATAGATGCATGGGGAAGGGAGAAATCCACTATATTGAAGTGGAATCAGGCAGTGAGGAGGAAGATGAGGATATTCAGGCACTGACAGACAGTGATTCAGAGACTGAGACCACTCATGAGCCAGAGTCGCAGCCGAAGAAACCTCAGATACCGGCAAGGGCACAGCCCCAGGAGGAGGCAAAACCTCGTAGAGAGGTGAAAGGGGGAACCATAGCCACCCTTTCAGGGGTACCCAGGTACAACACTCTCAGGCTCAAGGGCCTTGTACAAGGGCAATGCATGACAGCTTTAGTTGATGGTGGGGCCACCCACAACTTCATAGATGCATCCTTAGTAGCTAGGAGGGGGTTACGCACAGAGGAGTTTGAGGGATTCCATGTGGCAGTGACTGATGGATACACGATGACATGCTTGGACATGATCCCTGACCTAGAGGTCAAACTAGGCAACTACATCCTGACTGACACATTCTATGTAGTTGACCTATCAGATACTGATGCCGTGTTAGGGGTACAATGGTTATATTCATTGGAGGAGATTGGGTTCAACTATCAGACGTTGACCATGAGCTTCAAAGATGCTAGTGGGTCGAGAGTTGTGCTGAGAGGCATGTCTACAGGGGCACCTCGAGCATTATCGACAAAGAGGATGGAGCGGATCTTTCGTCACGGTGATGTGGCTTACGCAGCAGATTGTTTGATCACCACGCGAAAGGACTCGGAGGGTAGGGAGCAGTACCATCCACAGATCAGAGAGCTTCTGGGACGTTATGATCCAATATTTGGGCCGATACCACCAGGGAGACCGCCAGACAGGGGTTTTGAGCACATGATTGAGTTAGAGGCAGGGGCTACACCAGTGATTACAGTACCCTATAGGCACCCCAAGAAATTTAAGGACGAAATTGAGAAAGCAATCAAAGAATTGTTCGCTATGGGGCACATCAGGCCCAGCATGAGTCCTTTTGCATCTTTAGTCGTCCTGGTACTGAAGAAGGATGGCACGTTACGGATGTGCATCGATTACAGAGCGCTCAACGAGAAAACGATCAAGAATCGTTACCCCATTCCACGCATAGATGAGCTGATGGATGAGTTACATGGGGCAGTCTTCTTCACTAAGATTGATCTATGCTCAGGATACCATCAGATCAACATCAGGGAGCAAGACATTGAGAAGATAGCGTTCTGATGCCATTTCAGACACTTTGAGTTCTTGGTCATGCTGTTTGGACTGACCAACGCACCAACCACTTTCCAGTCTTGCATGAACCATATCTTTAGAGGATAGTTGAGGAAGTACCTTCTGGTATTTTTCGACAATATATTGATCTACAACAAGACATGGGATGAGCATTTAGCACATTTGGGGAAGGTCTTGGATATTATGCAGGCACAGTCTTTATATGCCAAGGAATCCAAATGTGAATTTGGCATGAGGGAAATACTGTACTTGGGGCATATCATCAATGGGCAGGGAGTACAAGTTCACCAGGAAAAGATCAGGGCCATTGTGGATTGGCCAATGCCCAGGAATCTCACGGAGTTGAGAGGATTCTTTGGGTTATGTAGTTACTACAGGCGGTTCGTCAAGGGTTTTTCACAGTTGGGAGCACCACTCACAGACTTGACCAAGAAGGGTGCTTTTCATTGGACAGAGGAGTCACAACAAACATTCAACAAAATGAAGGAGGTTATGAGCACATGCCCTATTCTAGCCCTTCCAGACTTTTCACAGTCGTTTGTCTTAGAGTGTGACCCATCAGGGGTTGGGATTGGAGCAGTTTTGATGCAGCGGGGCCACCCCATTGTGTTTGAGAGCAGGAAGCTCAACGAGACAGAGAGACTCTATCCTATTTACGACAAGGAGATGTTAGCAATCATGCATGCCTTAACCAAATTTAGGCAGTATCTAGTTGGCAATAGGTTTGTAGTGAAGACTGATCATAACAGTCTCAAGTATTTCCTTATTCAGAAAGATCTCAGTGAGAGGTAGCAAAAGTGGGTCTCAAAGATCCAACCTTTGACTTTGACATTGAGTATGTCAAGGGAAAAAGGAATATCGTAGCAGGTGCCTTGTCCAGGAGGCCAACAGGATGTTAGATGATGGACATTTGTACCGATTGGAAAGCTCATTTGTTGGTGGAATACTCTAAAGACAAATTTTCTTGTGAGGTGATGGACGGACAAGTGATTGATGATAGATACCAGGTTCTTGAGGATGTCATTTTCTACAAGGACCGGATCTACTTGGTTCTAGAATCCACCTTGAAGGGGAAAATTCTGAAGGTATGTCATGATTTGCCTACAACGGGGCATCAGGGGTACTTCAAAACATATAGGCAGATCCGGGAGAGATTCTCATGGAAGGGTCTCAAGGATGATGTGTTGAAACACAGACGAGAGTGCACAACTTGTCAATAGAACAAGTCCAAGTAGACACACCCCGCAGGGCTACTACAACCTCTACGCATTCCAGAGCAGAAATGGGAGCGCATTTCCATGGATTTCATTACAGGCCTCCCTAGGGTGCAGGGCAAGGACTATATATTTGTGGTGGTCGACAGACTGACCAAATTTGCACATTTCTTTGCCATACCCACAGAGTACAAGGCCATACAGGTAGCAGAGTTGTTCTTCAGGGAGGTATTCCGGTTGCATGGGTTATCCAGGCAGATAGTAAGTGATAGGGATGGGCGCTTCATCAATGCTTTTTGGTAGGAGCTTTTCATATTGACAGGCACAGAGCTAGCCATGAGTACCAGCTACCACCCACAGACAGATGGGCAGCCAGAGATCGTCAACAAATGGGTGGAAGGGTATCTGAGAAACTATGTGGGGGGGCAGCAATGCACTTGGGTGAGATGGTTACATATGGGTGAGTATTGCTACAACACAACTTACCATATGTTTATCAGGATGTCACCGTTCAGGGCATTGTATGGATACGATGCACCCTCCTTTATAGAAACTGTGTTTGGGGACAGCAAGGTCCCGGGGGCCAAGGATTGGGTGGAGGAGAGTCAGAGGATTCTTCAATCAGTAAGGGAGAGCTTGCAGTCAGCTCAGAATCAACAGAAGATATATGCAGACCGACACAGAGTTGAGCGCAGTTTTGAGGTAGGGGATTTGTTTTTTTTGCGATTACAGCCATACCGACAATCCTCCTTGAAGAGGAGTGGAGCAGAGAAGCTGAAGTCGAAGTTCTATGCGCCGTACAGAGTCATCAAGAGGATAGGCGAGGTGGCATACGAGCTAGAGCTATCGGAAGGTAGCAAGATTCATAACGTCTTTCACATCTCTTGCCTTAAAAAGGCTGTGGGACAACAGGTTAGCATTTCAGAAGAGTTGCCACCCTTGGATGAGGAGGGTCAGTTGGAGCTAGTGCCAGAGGAGATACTAGAGTAGAGAGATCGCAGATTGAGGAGCAGGATCATCAGAGAGTGCTTGGTTAGATGGAGGGGTCTACCAGTGGAGGATGCCACATGGGAGGGAGAGCATATCTTACAGCACCCAGGATTGATGTTGCTTGAGGACAAGCAATCTCGAGAAGGGAGGACTGTGATGTCCTGTTCCCAAGAGTAGGACAGCAGGGAGTGACTTAGTAGTCTATATGTTCCGGTAGACTATAGTCAGGCACAAACAGGGAACAAGATGGAGAAATAAGGAGGAATTGATGGCTAAACGATGAATTAAGACAAAATATTTAGGAAAAGTCACTTAAGCCTAAGTCAACGAAGAATTATAATGAAAAGGTGCTAAAGGGGGACTTAATTAATTAATTAATCACTTTAGGAGGAAAAGCGCCTAGCTTAAGTGAGGTCAATGGTGAATTAGATAGGGAAAGGTATAAAGGGAGGAATTTGACTTAATTCCTCATTATGCATTGTTATGATTTGATGTTGAGAGTTTCCAGAGGAGGAGGAGAGCCGACCTTACTGTTTTGTGGATTTTTGGAGGAAACCTCCACCATTGATCGGTTTCGGTGTTGAGAGACACACCCTAGCCCATCTGAGATACCATCCCGGTATTTCATCGTACTTTTCAGGAGTATCCATTGCAGAGTGCGCAGCTCAGCCAGTGAGGGCGCAAGTCAGTTTGAGGGTTTGGAGAGCTGCACGAGATCCGTATCCAGATTGCAGTTTCCTTCCAACCCATTTGAGATCCAGCAAGGGCGCTTCTATTGAGCCATCTATCTTCAGACTCTGACGATGGAATCTTGCAGATCGACTCATTCAGCCATTTAGGGCGCAACTCTTCCAGACAAACATTTGGTGTTGCATGCAGAGTATCAGAGCAAATCCGGACAAATCCTTCCGACCCATTTCCTTATTTGGCAAGACGATCATTTTGAGCCATATATCAGGAGATTCCATTGGTGGAATCCTTTGGGGCACATCCAGTGCTCCAGGAGGTGCGCAAACCCCCCAGGGGTCTAGATCCAGTGCCTCAGAGACCAGATTCGAGATCCGGCACTCACCCATTTCAGCCTAGAGGCCAGGGCGCTTCTTTTGGAGCAGTTTCCAGCGTATTCCGACGGTCCGAACTTTCGGACAAGTTTTCTAGTTGGTTGCGGTTACCGTACTTCGCCGGAATCGCATATTTTCGCTGATCTATCCTTGCATGCATCAGATCTGCTATCATCTTCTAATCATGGGTATTTTTATGTTATTTGATTGTATTCCAGTGCTGATCCATGAGATTTTGCTGACGTTTATATTCTATATTTCCAGTAGGCTATTGTATTTCGATGCCCGAACCGTATAATACATGATATTGGGCAGTTGATGTTCTTTACTTCTGCATGCATCCTTTATATTTTGTTTAAACCATAAATATGCAACATGGACATGCAATAACCATCAAGATCTCAAACACACAATTGAAACGCATCCAGAAACCCCCAGTGTATCAGATCTGCAAGACAGAATAATAGATCAGTAGCAAATATCTTGATCAGCGGGATCAGGGATATTTCAGAAAAATACTTGCCTCGGCACCCTACTACACCTTGCGCATCATTAGGGAGGCTCTCGAAATTGAAAAACACCCAAATAATTTTAATCAAGAGGATGGCTATAAACTAAGCCATTCTTGGAAGCCTATTATTTACCACATTGAACATATAACCTAATTCGATTTGGTGTTGTTATTCTTCTCCCTTTCCCCGACCTGGTTCTATTGTTTTTCACCTCATCGTTAATTTCTTTTTATTATTGATTATTGATTATTCATTTTAATTTTAATTTTGGCACCTTGATAATGTATTAAATTTCCTTTTCCATATCTTAACAGCTAAGTGATTAATTCAATCCTTTCTGTTTCCATATTTTAACGGCTAAATGATTAATTTAATCACCTTTTTACTATATCCTTTGACTTTCGTTCGTTTCTTCAACGACTATGTTATGTTCCTTTCCAATTGATTTTCGTCTTTTGGCACTCTTTTCCCATTCTTTAGCTTCATTTGTCACTGATTATGGGTGGAGTGTCCACTTGAAACGTTGGACGTCTCAAAACTTTTGACACAGTTTAATTCCAGAAAGCTCAACATCAATATGACTAACTGTGAAAACCTTCACTCTCGAAGGTTTCCTATGTTTGATGTAGCTGAACTCTGTCACTTAAGTTGTTTGCTTATTTTTCCCATTTAATGATAAGTGTCTTTATACATTGTATTCTGTACTGATGAATTCAATGCCTCTTGGCCAGCTGCATTTCCAGAGTTATGACAACAAAATGCAAGCATAGGAGCATGAAATATATTATTATCTAAGTGTGTAAGCATTAGAAATCTCTAACAAAATCATACAAGAACAAGAAATGCACGGATGGTATCGTAAAACATACAAAATCATACATTTGTAAAACCTCGAAAGCTGAAACTTCTATCTAAGACAGCTTGAATAGCCATCTCGGTTGGCATGTTACACTATCGTATTTTAGCGGCACATGGGTACAATTACTTAGCATAAAGAAACATGAATTAGCTTCTAATTCACAAAAGCATGTAATCGCTACTAACAACCAATACTCCCATTTATTGGTACAGTGTGGATATCAAAAGGCAATGATTATGAATTGGTAAAGGCAACAATTATGGATTGGTAAATGCAACAAGTTATGCTATTGTGCCTTGACTCAGTAGGACTCAGTAGAAGGTAATGAGGGGATGGTGCTTGACTTATAATGAATTATTTTCAGCTAGAGGTATTGATGAGCTTAAAAGGTCTTTTTCAAGCCCAGTACAACACAGTTAGTAGTCTTGACTAGCGATTCAAGCCTGATGTCAGAACAACTAGCAGAGGATCAAGGATCCTAATCAACGGATCTTTATGTGCCATTGCTAGGTTGAGCAAGCCTTAGCCAGGCAAAGTTATTACCAATATCACCAATTGTTGGTTTTATACTCGAAAACTCTTCAAGGTATGAATCAAAGCATCGATCTCCTGATTTGGTCATGTTTGATCGAAACAAATTGACAAATTATTCAAGATCTCAGGTGCAGAGTGGACATTGTGCTAATCACTTCATCGAATGAGAAATATTGGGTGTTTGCATCCAACTTAATCTCTTGTAGAGCATGATACCAACAAACAAGCTATTATCGACAATATTTTCATTAATAGTTTATCTAGGTGATGCATCCCACAGTTTTATCAGGGAACATGATTACTGTGAACAACACGTGGTTTTCAACTGAAAAATTGTACTACTAACACCGAAATGATTAAATAATGGCAATAATGTCATTGACCACCTCTCTTACAACATGAAAATTCATATCGAATGTCATCACCAATTATTCGCTAAGCATTGTTATTGGGATTTTTAGGGGTTAATGCTAGGATTGTGGCTTTCTTACCAGCAATCACACAGTGTGTACATACTACAAGAAATTCAAAGTCGCAAATTGCAATGACTCTACTACAATAAAAATATACACCAACATTGTTATTATCAAGTCTGACTGAAGGCGGATGTATAATGAAGAGATCGTGATCTGTAAAATCATTCAGTTATTCTCATAGGTTTGCCCTCTAGGTTCTTAGTTCTGAACAATTATTTGTATTGAATGAACCATAGATTGTATATGCAAAATTTTGATTTCTAGTATCTACAAAACACATCGTCGGGTTATTGACAATCAAATTATCAGAGATGCACGGAATTAGTTAATCTTTTTACATTATCGGGAGAGCTCTTAGAGAGATGCACCCAACTGCATTATGCTACTCATTATTGCCTATTCAGGATTCAGAATGCAAAGTAGTAAATAGATGAATTATCTATGGTTAGGATGAGTGTATTACTGACCCAAACCTGTCCGAGAGGTATTATTAATGATAAGTAGGCTCTGGATTAGTGATCCAAACCCTAAATTTGGGACCTAGGACAAAAATGATGGTGGATTATACTGAATGATCAAAACCACGATGATATGTCATGTTGGCAACCAGATGTTGGATTTGAGCAATTATTCCATATATCTGAAGTTTTGTCATGAATACATTCCCTATCGGACCTTTTAGAATAATTGATATCGTGATCCCAAAGTTGTACAATATCAATAAAGAACCTTTCCTGTTTATATGATTTGTTGGTCGATATACTAAACCCTAAACTATGAATCCAGAAATAAAAGGTCTGATTTATGGGCAGTGATTTTTTTCCATTTTGATAGCAGGCTAGATCCTCTGCCTAGATAGTGTCTACAGAAATGGTTATCATCATCTGTTGTAGAATAATAAATCTAAAGCTTCAGTAGAAGTCATTAAAAAGATGAGCCACTTATTCAGATTAGACTTTTCATCAATCAAATTCCCTGAATGGGCTTGCTGCCCAGAACTTGTATGGACTCTGGATTTCACTGTATACTGTCTAGCGATAAGGTTTCTTGAGCTGCAAGAGGCTGGGTCTTTTACTGCTGATATTTAGTGAACTAAGCCAATTTTGAATGCAATTGCCGGAAATTGAGAAGCCTGTTAATAGAATCTGAATTAGTGGTTTAAAACGAAGCATTTAATTCTAAATTTTAGATCATCCATCCTTCACTAGTGAGAGAGATAATAATACAATGAATACAATCATAACTCTTTACAGTTCCTCCTTATTTATAATGGAGGTTGGGTTGACAGGATCGACTTTGATCATTCGGTGAGGGATTGGTTGACATAGTCAACTTTGATCCCATCTGTCTTATGCTTACTCACAAACCAAATGAGAATAATTTACAATAAGAGTATTTCCATACAAACATTTGGTAAGAAATTCCATGAGACTTTGACTCCTTAGTTGAGTGGTTTTCTAATTTCTCACTTTAAGCTGTATCTACTCATATGAAAACACCTTCATGGGTTATTTTAGTTTAGGCTGTTGGTTAGCTGACAATGTTAAATAAATCTTTTGAGTTTTGAATCATCCAATGTGAAAGTACTTCTGTACATGTTATTGTGCACCTGGTATGTTTTTTCTATGGTTCTGTATGTTGATGATGGAGATACTGGAAGTATCTCTTCTGTGTTGGGATTGAATGTGCCCTTAATTTGTGGAGCTCTGAAATTTCACATTCATCTATAATTTATTCATATTTGCATAGGTTTGGCCTTCAATTATAGCATTCCTTCCCAAACTGTATGCCTTATGTGAAGTTTGGACACATTAGTTTCTGAAGAGAGAGTTATAGTCAAATGTACAGTGCAGGAGTGGGAGAGGGGATGGGTAAGCTTTACTGTTGCTTTCTAATGATTATTTTTTTCTCAGTTTCTGTCTAAATACAAGTTGTTTTTTAAAGGTGGAATCAGTCTATCTGAGGGATACACAATCTCTAATGTAGGGTTGAAAATACCTGAGTGTGATACTGTGGGAAACACAGTCTTTCTCTTGTAGAAATTCGCACAGATTTTGACAAATTTGTTTTCATTCTGCCAGGTACTTTGCTGTTGGAAGTGCAGATGCCCTTGTAAGCCTTTGGGATCTTTCTGAAATGCTATGTGTTCGAACCTTTACCAAACTTGAGTACGTTATCTCCTGGGTCAATTGACAAGTTTCAAAGCATGCCTAGAGATGTCATGTGAATGCCTAAAACTAAAACTAGGTTTTCTCTTATTCATTCTGTATGTTCTTTTAGCATGGATGCATTGCTGTATATCTCACACTATTTTACTGATCCACTTGTGTTCAAGATACCAATATTCTCATTTATTCAGGGTCAACTAAAATGAAATCATGTCAAATTATCACTCAACATTCCTTCCGTGATTAATTCTTAACCAGTTGCTATTAGCCTTCAGTGTTCACTTCCCAAGGAAAAAAGTGATTATTTTAGGCATGTGTTGGTCAATATGAATCATAATCTAGTTGCATATCAGTGCTTCCTGTCAAGGTTCATCTGGTTTCAGCTGATCGGATGTTTGAATAGTTTGCATTTTTCTATGTAGAGCTGATCTCATTTATGTGAATTTTGGATATCTTCTTTTGTCATCATTTGCGGATTATGAGTAGCCTGATGTCTAAGAAATGTAACTATAGATCTACGTTGCTTAACCAATTTCTGTATCCCTGTCTGTCTCCCTGAAAGTCAAGGTCAATGCTCCTATCGTTCCCACTCTCGTTCCCATAAGCCTCTCGTTCCTACTCTTCCCTTCTCCTTACCACTCTGGCCCCACCAATCACCTGCTTTTGACAGATGCCTTTACCCAAGTCCAACAAGGACAACAGAAGCCATTTGCCCCTGGCCCAACAAGCCTCAACTAACCCGGGGAGGGTTACAACGGAGTGAAGGGGAAGGAACTTAAAGATTTTGAAATTCCTTTCTTTGTGAACGGACCTAGCCCTTGCTCCTAATTTTTTCTTACCAATGTTCAGCGGTTTTCCAAGATAAATTTGACATATTTTAATTTCTGTGCACTTGTGTTTCATTTGGAAGATTGATATGGAACTTTTTCAGGTGGCCAGTGCGGACGATCAGCTTCAATCATGATGGGCAATACATAGCTTCTGCCAGCGAGGATCTTTTTATTGATATTGTATGCTATATCTATGACTATTGCTGTTATCATTTTATTGTGAGGCATATCAACTTTTGACCTTTTCAATGTTGAACTGGTACAAAATTTAACCTGCAAGAATGTGCCATCTTTTGCTATAGGCTGATGTTCAGACTGGACGGACCATACATCAAATATCTTGTCGAGCTGCCATGAATAGTGTTGAGTGGAATCCCAAATACAATCTCTTGGCATTTGCTGGAGATGATAAAAATAAGTACCTGACAGATGAAGGTTATTATTAACTTACATGATTCTTTTTAATGGCAGATAAACTGTCTTAACAGTTGCCCTTTCTAGTTTCCTGTAATATGGATACACTTGTGGTGGAAGATGACAGCACCTCCTAGCTAAGCCATTTCTTAATTGCAGTTCTTGCAATTAAAAGAAAAGTTTGTTCTCTAATGCAAGTTGGTTGATGATGCAGGTGTGTTCAGAGTTTTTGGCTTTGAGACCCCATAAATTTTCTTTAAGTTGGCTTGGCTCATGTGGTGATGCTTTGTCAAAGACACCATGTTGAGGCTGATAATTATGGTCAGAATTACACTAAATATGGCATAAAATTATTGTGGATGCTAGATCAATATCTATGCCAGTGGAGTAGAACCGGACTTTTGGGAAACGTGGTTTTTGACTCAGACATTGAAAAAGGGACTGCAGATTGCACGTGCCTCCTCTGTACCTAAATCTTTTCAATGGAATTCATTGGCTATTTATGTTCCAAGTCCCTGGTAGATGGGACACTTTAAAATCAATGTCAAGCTGCAGATGTTCATTTTAGAACTTGTAATGCCCACATTATAGGTGAAGTTTCATGGGATGAGGTTGTAAAGAAGGTAAGATGGAAAAAATAGCTGTTTTGTTGTGAATAAAGCTTGAATGATGAGATTTTCTGTTTGAGCTTATTTTGAGTTTGGCTTGATAAATTTAACACTCTTCTAAGGCAGTGTTTCAAGGGTCCATTCCAGTGCTTGACCTTCTCCAAGTTGTGTCTGAATTGAGATATGAAATCGTGTAAGTTAACTAATGGCATGGGAGGATGGCACTGTCAAGTCCATGCCTAATTTTATGTTGGCATTAATAGTCATGTAATATGGAAGTATTTTTCTGGTTGAAAGTTAGAGACATATAATAGAGTGTTCCACCTTTGCCATAAATTCTGTTCAGGACTTCCAGCCCATTCTTACTTATCATCTTTCTTGCTCTGGCTTGGCTAACATACTCACTAGCCAACTGTTTGATCGGTACAGATAAGTTGACCAGGATCTTACATTCCAACATTAATCCTATATAGGTCCACTTATGAATATGTGACCTACTGCCTGGAGTCTCTGTTGGCACCTTTTAGGACCATAGATCACCCCAAACATAAGGAGACAAGGGTAATGTTATATAAATGGCAACCCCGAAACTTATATACAACAAGAGTTATGTTGGTGTTGTGTCTCATTGTTGGTAAGTAGAGCCCACTTAAGAAGATTAAGATATCAACTACACAATGATACCATACCATACAGTCTCTAAAATAATCAAAAGCCATTGTAGGGAATTTGTCATTCTGCTAGTTTGGAAGAGGAGGTTAGAACGTAGCCTAAACATTCTACGTTTTTGACCATTTTTGGTCATATTTTCTGACCAATTTTACTTGAAATCTGGCCAGAAATTGTGGAATTGCAGATTTCAGTTGTTAAATCTGCATAATCCGATTGCTCCATGGGTTTATCAGGGCACCGAATCCATCTATGCATTCAAAAATGCAATTTAAGCAATGAAAAACTGCAATTTCACCAACAATTATATTGCTGGATTTCGGTGATGGTTGTCGGAAATAGTAAAAAATGTATAACATTTATACTACGTCGGTGGTAGTTGTGCCACTTTTCATCTCTCTCAAGCTACACAACCAACTTTATGTCGTGGCCTACCTTCAATGCTAGATTTGGTCATTTTAGTTGGGGAGGCATTAGGTGGTTCCTTGAACATATTCTAGGATCTCCAACCCCAATTCTAATCACCAATGTAAATGACCCATTTTCACCTGTATCTTTTGTACATGAACAATGATATGCATGATAAGATCGCATGTATTAGAGAGGTCTCAACCCATGAGAAGTATTGAGAAGGCCCCTTGTTGAAAACATTATTTCTTTTAATCCACAAGTAGAGAATTTTAGCATGTACAAACTGGAAATCTACACCCATGGGAGCTTACCTCCTAGGAGAGTAATTCTCCAAGAAGCAACTAACCACAAAGACTTTACCCACCCTCCAAATAGACTTGGTAAGAGTATATAACCAAAAGAGGTGCTTTAATGTTTCAAAATGCCCACAATGGGAACATTTTGGATTTTGTGCACTTGTGTGAATGAGTCTCCTATCTATAGGCATACCCCCTATAGTTAGGGACATGCAAAAATAACTCTCTTACGCTCTCCAAGTTGGAATTCAACACACTTCTTAATATGAGCTTCTCATAGATTTTGCTACAAAATCATTGGTTTTCGATGATGCAAGAGAGGCCATTTCAAAACCCAAGTTTCTTACTTAGACCTATGCCTCCACAATTTGTTTAGGTGATTGTCAAGAGTTGGCTTTGTATATGTCCACTTGTATCCATCGATATTCTTATAGCTAGAAAAATCTTTGGATTTATTCCATTTCCAATGTCACCACTAGGTGCAATGAGGCTAAAGACCCAACTTGATGGAGAGGTCACTAGGAATTAGAGTATACACCTTGTTAGAATAAACTTTTCAAGGATGGGTGTTAAATTTATAAGCAGCTGCGAGAGCCATTCTCCTGGAGGATGGTTCATATGTGATCAGAGTTTTCTCTTAAGTTGTTGTTGTCCTTCATAGATCTACATACTATGTGTTCTATCTTTGATTGAGTTATAGATCTAGTTGTTTTGATCATTGAAATTTAAAAGAGATTACTGATTTGCAAATTTACCATAAAACTAACAATGGGCAACAAAAACTTGGCTTTTAACTTCAAGGAATCCATTCCCTAGATTGGTTGTCAAAGAGGTCATTGGGCAAGAGAAGGCCATTCTTATTGAACCTAAGAGTTGAGAACAAGGGATCTTTGACTAAGATTTTACCATTTTTGTTTAATGGAGGAGTCCGCTATATATAATGATTTAACGAAAAGCTCAGTGCCTCATGAGAGGGCTTGCCAAGGAAGAAGGTTGAATGACCTTCCAAGGATTCCAAATACTTTGGGAAAAGTATGACCCTTTTCTCTTAACCATAGTAGGAGTAGTGAAGAGACATCACAAAGTAAGGCTTTGCCAATATTTTTTTCCCTATAAAGTTGCAAAGAGACAAGCAATTCCTTGACAAAACTTTCCAAGGTTCTTTGTCATCCATGGCACGAATCACTTGGCACACAAACCCTAAACTTATGTGCAGACCTTTAAGATGACCAAGCCCCTCCAATTTCTGGATAGCAACCAAAATTCCAACTTAACCTATGAAGACCTTTGGCTCTAGCACTCTTGGCCCACAAGAAGTTTCTTAGGCCCATCTCTAGTGGCCCGGGAAGGGTACCCAACATGAAGAATAGTAAACATGGGTGCCATCAAGCGCCTTTATGCATGTTTGGAACTTTGTTACTAAGGCCAAAGGCATGGCTAGCCATTTTTCCACTTCTTGAACTTTGCACTATTGCCTCCCATAACTCCTTGGACAAGCTTGGAATGTAAACAATCTCCTAAAATCTTAAAAGCTCTCTAGGCTAAATCCAATGTCATCCTAGCCCCTTGAGCAAACTAGGAATGGGACACTGGATTTGTCTGTAATACTGATATTCAACGATTGTATGTTTGAGCCCGAAGCAACACAAAATGTAATTAGGTATCTCTTTAGTTATTCCACATTGAATGCTAGATGAATTTTGAGGTATGGTGGCGAATTTGGGTTGAGGGCACTATGACTTCCCAGCCTCATATTTTGGAACAATCCACGTTAGGATTCTACTTTAGATTATACCCATTAAGACTATGTTTTTGTAGTCACAATCATTGTCTCCAACCTAGTGTATGGTTGATCCAAAGCTTGCTATGTCAGTCCTTACAATTACATCAAATTCTTAAGAGAGCCCCTATAATAGTGGTTGCATTTCTTTAATGTGCTAACAACCTTCTTTGCATATCCATTGTAACTTCTCCAATCAAATCCTTGAGAAAGTGGTCTAAATAGACATGTCCAAATGTGCTTATGGTTGAATCACCCAATGGAGTTGTCGATACATATTTGTTGTAGCTCTAATAAATGTATGACAATCGCTTATCTAATGCATTCAAGTTCCATTCCCTATATATTCTAAAGCAAGTACACTATTCATCAATATTGTCTCTCCATTGGTGTATGGGTGAAAGGTGGTGCTCTTCAACTTTGGTCATAATGCATTCTGATTTACTAGGGAAATATGCTACCCCCTTTTTAATCTAATGGATGCTAGTATTCCATAGTTTACTCAAACATATTATTGAACAAGTTTGTACTTTCTTAGCTTGTTATGATTTTACTGCATGGCATTGAAATTCTGGTCGAATTAAACATATTAACTGTGACCACAATCTAGGTATTCTATTTCAATGTAATTGATAGTCCCTGCAAAGTCCATTGGCATAGATGCCCATTTTGTCAATACACAAAAGGGTGTAGAGGTTCAACTTCCTAGTAGTTGGCTTCAATGTTGAGCAAACTAAACATTGTCTCACAAATTTTTCCACATCTTATCCCATATTTGGCCAATGGAAGTAACCTATGTAGATTAGCTAGTTTGTTCTTAATTCGATGTTGAAATTTCAAGAATTGGGCAATTCATGCAAATTAAAATTTTTTACCTCAATCTTGAGGTTACCCGTATCTAATCCATGTGAATTTTCAGCCTTAGGGTTGATCTGAAATATTAAATTACAACATGAATGTTACACTTTCCTTCAACCCAGTTCACTCGACAACCCAAGATAATAAATATCATATTAATGTACGTCAATATAACAATGCTACAACCCTTAGGGTAAAATTTTCTAGGCATATAATACATATGAATTCATAATTATAGTGAATTATTACAATGATAAATCTGCTCCTTTGTCTTTTAGGTGTGTTAAATCACTTAAATAATTCAGCTTAATGTTATGTCAAATCAACATGCATAACCAAAGCTAGAATATACTCAATCATGAAGATACCATATGCTAATAATCAAATCTGCAAGTTGTTAATGTTTATGCCATTATTATAGTTCTTTGCATTTCAATAGA
>CBVK0100919677.1:0-11325 GCA_900067695.1 Picea abies | reverse complement strand
TATATATATATATATATATATATATATATATATATATATATATATATATATATATACACGGTGCATTTTTTCTATTCATGTTGATGTACTTAATTTATATGTTGATGTTGATGTGTATATTGTTAGGTCATGTTAGATATGTTTGATAAATGTGCTTGATAGATGTGTATGTTAAATGATTCTTGTTAGATGTGTGTGATGATGATGTGTATGTTAAATGATTCTTGTTAGATGTGTGTGATGATGATGTTAGACAATGCTTGTGTTTTGTTAGATGTGATCACAATGATGATGCTCTGTTAGATTATTAGATTTGTGTGCTAGCTAATTAATGAAGGTTATATGTGGTAGAGGTATATATAATTAGATGATGTTAGTGAATTTAAATGTGTATTTTAGATGATGTTTATGTTTATTAGATGGTTATTATCACGATCTTTTTTTTCTTATTAAATGATATTTATTACAGATTATGTATTGGTGAACTTATATCAAAATTTTATAAATGAAACATAAAGACTTAATTTAAATAAAAAATGCAAAGATATTTTTATAAATTACAAAGTTCAATTGGGTTGAAACTATAATTGTAAAATTACCATAAACATTTTTCTATTGCATATATAGTTCATACATATGCATTCTAACTAAATTCTTTTTCAAAAAACAAATTACATATGAATAAATTTTATTTTCCATTGTACTATTTACTCTTTTTGAATAGACTCTTCTACACTAAAAATTGATATGATAAAAAGTTGTGATCTCCAATGATAAACATTCTATTGGCCCTAAAATTTTATGGATGCAATTCTTCCTATTGTTATTTTTGTCATTATAAAACTTCATACGAAGAAAGTAGAATTTCATATCCCATTAAAAATTCATCTGGTTTGACATTTTTCAGGATTTCACAATTGGAAATACTTAGTTTTAAGTGTAAAAACCTTTGCAAATCTTACCAATTATATAAAATGCCAACTATAAAATGTTAGGCGAAATTTTTCTAAGAACATGTTGTTACGACTTTATCATGAAAATAATTCTTAAAATTTTATATTAAACATGCAATGACATATAAATTTCTTCAAATAACAATATAAATTCTATTTCAGTCAATCGTTCCATGCAATCACAAATAATTTGAAAGACAAACACATTACACAAAACTGACTATTAACCAACTAAAATTGTTCAAATATTTTTTATAATTAACTTTCCATTTCCTCCATCACAAGATGAATAAAAAATAATATAATTAGCAAAATAATGATAACAAAAAGATACAACAACAATATAAATGATTAAATAAAACATGTACATATCACTCTCCATTGTCATCACCTTGATTATCTTCCTCTCTTGGCATGATAACACTGTTGTTATAAAAAATATGTTTTTATCCAGGGTCATGTCTTAATATGAACCACCAATCCCTATCCAACACACTTGGGTTAAAAAACACTTGGTTGCAGTGTTTTGGGAAAATATAAGGCTTCTTAGCTTCATCCCACATCTTTCTAGAGCTGATACCTATCGGCTCACTATCGCGATCTTCATTTACATTACTCTGATCAAAGGTGTCCCACCACTTGAACCTAAAAATAACACATTGGAAAGAAGAGAAGTCCACTTGAATGATGTCTTGTATCTTTCCAACGTAGCCTAACTTCCCTTGTATTAGGTTTTGATCGCGGTGGCTAGCATGAATAGATTGGTTGAACTCGACTTCCACTCCATAGTCTTGTGTCATGTGTCCATCATTGACATAATCTATGCAAAAATCATGTCCATATGCCCAGTGCAAATATGGGAACAAATGCACCTATAAAATAGTGAAAAAATCACAATGTCATGTGTCTAATAATTTGACCAATAAAATATAAAATATAGATGATACAATTCAAAGGTGAATTATGAAGTTAAAAATGTACACAAAGAGATTATTACTGAGAAGGTGCACCCAATCCCTATGTTTAGTGCATCCTCTTCAACACACAGGTAACAATTGGATGTACCATTTTTCTCTTTGACTTGGTCTGCAACCCAACTGTTGGGGCATATCATTGGAATTTTTTCTTTAAATGATTAGGATAAGGCATGATTTTACCATTCAACTGTCTGAATTCTTTCCTATCACTGTCCCATTTCCTCCTCTTATGTTTGTACAATGTGACCCATGACTGTGTTGCCTCCATATTGTAAATAATGAATTTATTGATGGAATCAATTTCTGAATTTGCTGATGTATATATTCATGAAATCAAACCAACATATGGTATGTATGAGATCAAATTATACATTATGAAGTTAAGTGTGAAGAGTTACTGTGTATAACTTTGACAAATGATAAATCACTCTTTATCAAGCACCTTTTTCCATTCATTTGGAGAATCTCTCCTTCTCTTTTGTATTCATCCCTTTCGTCGTCCCAAATCACCTCACTTGGTGTGTTATCAATCTTCTTTATGCACTCACTGACATAATATAAAGACTCATATGATATGTACCCATCTGCCATAGACCCCTCAAGTTTTTCCCTTTTTCGAACAAATCCTTTCAATTTATTCATGTACTTCTCTAAGAAGAACATCCAACAATATGAGACAACTCTGACTAATTCAACCTCATCTACTAGGTGAATTAGAGGATGAATCTACAAGTCCATGAAACTCATCGACATTTCCTTCTCAAACATACAAACAATCTCATCCGTGTCTTGATGCCACTATGGAATTCTAGCCATATGAATCTCCTTTGATGTGATCCAACATACAAATGAAAATAATTTAGATATGGCACATTGTAGGTTTTGGGGGAAGTCATGGTTCACACACCCACGCATGAACATAGGATAATGACACTACAAAGTAAACACATACAAAATTAATTTTATTTTATCACATGGCATACAAATTAAAACAAATAATAACATCATGTTTTTGGCATACGTACTCTTAGAAGGTTCAAATGGTCATGTGATTTCAACCCCGACAAATGGTCTTGCACAGTGAAGCTGCGTCGTAGTGAAGAACCATATAAAGAAGGAATATTCACACCCAATATAACTTCCTTTTCCAAAGAAAGACAATTTTTCTTCAAAATCCATGGGACATCACCTTCTTTGAAAGACCAAGAGGGACCAACCTCTCCTCCACTTTCTTGTCTTGGACAATGTTTCTTTTTAGTTTTTGAAGAAATAAGATCTCTCCTAACAACCAATGTGTCACTTTCTTTTGATGATATGTGCCTCCATAAAGAAGATGAAACATTTTTAAATATATGCATGGGATCTAGTAAGTGGGAAATCTTATGATGCTCCCAATATGGGAGCTCATAAAAGACATATTTCATTTTTATCCCAATAGGAAATTTCTCAACATAGGTGTCGAAGAATTATGGATCATTGAACATAGGCTCCCCATTTGAATCGAAAATTTTTGTAGTCCCCTTCTCCTTCTCTCTCTCATATGCTCTAAGCCATTCTGCTGGTGTCATTATTGCATGCCTTTGGGTTCTCTTTGGCTTACCATTGAAAGAAGATGTTACTCTTCTGTAAGGGTGTTTTTATGGGAGGAATACCCTGGAGCAATTGCACACTGGATTTTGTAGGTGGTTGGACCACCTAGCCTTCACAGAAGGTCCAAAACATTTAAATCCATGATACAATTTTGTTACAAGACTTGGGAAATTATTAATGTATATAGAGCACATTAGTGTTGAGGATTTGAACAATTGCAACAAATTAAATATGCCAAAAAATATTGTTATGTATATAAAAAAATCAATAAACATATCATTTACCAGAGAAAACTCCTAATCCTGGATAATAATGTGTTGTGTAAGAACATATGCTATACAATGTAAAACTCCTCTCTATTGTGATGGGTATTGATACACCATATACATGCATCCATTCCCATAATTCCTTCAATTCATCTACCAATGGTTGTAGGTGGACATACATATTTTTCACTTGTCTTCTACTAGGGACTATAAGAGCCAACATAAGATATTCATTCTTCATGGAAAACCATGTGGGGATATTTTTATTGATCACTACTATAGGCCAAACATAATAGGTGGTGTTTTGGAGGGAATATGGGTTGACACCATCCATGGCTATGATAAGTGGTAGACTTTTTACTTCATCCTTGAATTTTTTGGGCCATGTATCCTCTATATGCTTCATGGCTATTGAATCTGTTGGGATTCACATAACTCTCGACTCACTTCTGTGCAAGACATGCCATCCCTGCAACATAGCTAATTATTTGCAACAAAAGAGCCTTTGAATCCTTGGGATTATAGGAATGTGCCTCAATATCTTATGAGGAGGACCATGTGATTTTCCCTTTTTATTTTATTTATGGTACCTATCATGCCGACATTTCAGACATATCTCTTTGTCTTCATATTCTCCTCTATATAGAATACAATCATTCAGACATGCATGCTATGATATGTACTCGACACCCAACATTTTCAACATTTGGTTTTCCACTTCGTAGCTACTGGGAAATACATTATCACTCGGAATAATCTTATCTTTGAATAACCTACAATTAGTGGGAAATATAAATGTACAATGTTATTTAACGTTCATAAAATCAACTGTTTTTATTGGTTATTGTGTGATAAGATTTCTCAAAATATGAGGGAATTGATGGGCAGTTACCTCAATATTGTTGAGAAACATGTGCTTGACATGCCAAAATTTTGTTTCAATTTGTATAATAACATTGTTGTCCCTAGCTGGGTAGGCTTTGACTGGCTAGGTCCAAAGAGAGGGGCGGTGGAAGCATATTTCAAGCTTTCAAAAAAGGTATCAGTGATATGAGCATCATCCCCTAGATCATCGTTCTGGAATGAATCTAATAAAATTGTCTCCATGGAAATAATATCCCATAAATAATCATCCATACCAACCTCTATTTGATTGAATCCATTTTCAACTTGTGAAGAACTACTATTGCTGCAGTCATTCCTAATTGGTGAATCTGGACATAGTGGGAATTGAATAGGTGGTTGATTCAACCATTCTTGGTATGCTTCCTCTCTGATTTGTGCTATTATTGTAGCCTTCTATCGATTTGACATTGTAGTGGGGTGAAATGGAAGATGGTAGGTAGCTCGCTCATAATCATAATCCTAATTTCAAAAATATTGAACATTAGTACATCGATGATATTAGTAAGCACAATGTGATTGGTTTCTTCAAATTACATTATACCAAAAAATTATTACCATATCTAACCTAGGTTTGTGGTTGGAATATGGCATGCTAAAGTGACTATCCATTTTCATCTACCAACTGCTTGCGGTATGTCGCTTCTAATAAGAGCTTCCGACATTTTTGAACTAGTGGAATATTTTATGCATCTAAACTCGATTCTTAATCATGATCCTATAAATTTGGATACATTTTTATTCAAATTGACATGGATAAGAAAATAAATTCATTTAGATAATCGAAATATAAATAAAATTTGAAATTACTGGAGATGGAAAGGGAGAACTCCACGATGGAATTTGAGCAATATGAAATGGGCTGGAATTTGAAGAATTGTCCATTTGATATTTGTTGGTGCAATTATATTTTCAATACATTGCAATCATTTAATATGTCAATCCAATTTCATAATCAATAGAGTTGATGCACTATATGTGCCAATAATAGATAAATTCCTATGTATGATGAGTATAACCTATATAAGAAACACTTTCAAACCAAATACTCTATTTTCACACTTTTCAAATAACACTCTCCACACAATTCAAAATTCAGAAAGAAAAACTCATAAACAAGCATATAGTCTAAAGTTCTTGCTCAGGTGATGGATCTATTCATTGATGGCTCATGAAAGGGAAAGATGAACTTTGATTCTATTTCCTAGAGCAACTAAACTAACAAAAATTAACACTGTGCATCCTCTTAAAATAAAAAATCAATCAAGCCTAAAAGAAACACTAGGCAGAGTAAAACACTCCATTATAGGTGCATGTAGGGTGAGAGATGGAGGTCTTGATTGTGCCTGTGTTTGCAAGATGTAGTCTAATCAATTCTGGAAGAAAAATGTAAGTGTGTTGGAATACTCCATTATAGACTCATGTATGGTGAAATATGGAGATCCAACTTGTCCCTATATTTGAAAAATAAAAACAAACACTACAACATTTAGTCTAGACAAACACTAAAGCATTTAAATCAAATGATTGATTTCATATACTCACACAAAGATAAAAAATAATTACTCAAAAATCGTTGCACTCAGAAATATCACATCACACACCAAAATATCGCTCATTCAGAATTATCACACAACTATATTGTATGCTATCAAATGTGTCACTGAAACATAATAAGAATAAAGTTAGATGCTGTGATCAAACATAGAATTACTCTATCTATACACATAGAAAACCAAAATCATATTCACAACCAAATACAAAGAGGATTACCTTGATTGGGTCGGTGGGCCCTTGCCTTACCAAAAAGGAAACTCTTAAAATAAACTTAGAGAAGAGAAGATTTGAACACACACATAGAATCCATAAACTGCAATTATATCATTACTTCAGAAAAACAAAGGTACAATCCACAGTCTTCAAGAACCAATCTTACAGCATAACAATGCTTAATTCTATATTTGTACATATCTACCATCTACAGGGCTCTATATTTAAAGAGAAACAACCATTACAATCAAATTCTGGAGATAACATCAAATATTTGCACAAATATTACAATTGGTTGGTGTATCGATTTTTAAGGGAACAATTTCATCTTCATGACACAAAGTGCATGTGTGATGAAATGTATCGTGGTATTCAATGAACAAAGAATATTCAAACCAAAAAATTCCTTGGACCCATCGAGAACAACCTCATTCAAACATCCAAGCCTGCAAATACGGAACGAGTATCAAACACACACAACTGGAGCAAAAGACTGGTACCTAACACACAGTCGTATAACTCGGTACCGGACGCACACAGTCACATAAATAGGTAACAGACACACATAGTATTATAAATCGACACCACACTAACTCAACAATAGGTACTGAACGAGCGTAACAATAGGTACCGAAAAAACTCAACAACAGGTACCAAACGAGCGTACCAATAGGTACCAAATGAAATCTTGTCACTGTATGATCGCGAGGATAGGTATCAGACGAGCGCATAAATATGAGCTATTGTTATGAAGTCTTCTTAGATCATTCAAAGTAACTAGAGATATTTAAACATCAAATATTCAATCCAAATCATTAATAAATAATCATAAATCATGATTAAACATAATTTACCTCATATGTACACAATAATTGCTAAAGGACATGTATGTTGAGGAAAATAGGTAGAGAGTGAATATGTATTAGGAAACATTGGTCAGTATATGGGACAAGATAAGGCAATTGGAGGTGACAAAAATGAGGCTCAACATTTCCCTCATGCCCAAGTCATTGCATGTCATGAAAAAACTATTGAATTGGTCCTCAAAATTGCAAAACTGGTGTTATCCTCCACCTTGCTTGAACATTAACTGCCTGGTTTTAAGATATCCAACCCTGAACCCTCATCTTTAATCTCCCTCTTAATAACCCGTGTATACCGTATTAGGCGCAGGACTTTGTTGATCTTGGCAGAGACCTCATCATGTTCATCCTGTAGCCTTTGGTTATTCTCCTTCAGCTTTGTATTTTCTTTCTTGATATGCCTATCCAAAACTTTATACTCCACTTCTTGCTTCAACTCTTCATTCTATTTTGTAATCTTTTTGACTTTTAATACCAACTAATGTTTGGTCAGAGGATTGACTGGTTCATGTGATGCTTGCTCAATTATCTCCTCCCTAGATTCAAATTCCATTCTTAAATCCTTTAGTGTCTCTGTCACTAATTCCTCTACTTCATTAATAGTTGTCACATACATTTCTTCTTGCTCTGGTAAGGTTGGAATGTCCACTGAATCCTCTTCAAAAGAAGGGACATGAGGAATTGTCCCCTTCTTAGCCATGCTATGAATGGTTCTTTATACTAGACTTGATACTTCCTCAGGTGTGCTAACAAGAATAAAAATTTCCTCCTTAAACAATCTCCTCTTCTTCGTTTTAGCCTCAGAGATGGGTACTGGACTTTGTTTGTCCTGTTGCTTCTTCATTTTTCTTCTAGAGGATTTAGGGGGGGAGACTAGAACTTGTTATTTTTGTGCACTCCTTGTCTTTCTGCTAGAGGATTGTGCTATAGGGTCTGAAACTTGTTCCTCTTGTGTATTCCTTGTCTATCTGCTAGAGGACAGTGATATAACACTCCCTTCACTAGCTCTAAATTTCTTCTTTCTTTTTATTCTCAGTTCATAGGTCTTCTCTAATTCTCCAACCTTCTCCTTAGGCACTTTAACAATTACTTCTGGAGTACCCTCTATAATTCCTCCAGGTTGTTGATGAGGTACTTCAACAAGTACTTATAGAATACTCTCTGTAATTTCTCCAGCCTGCTCATGAGGTACTTCAACAATTACTTTGGGGAAATTGTCTGCAACCTCTCCAACATCACTACCAGATCTCTGCTTCTTTCTCTTTTTTGCACTAATTTGTGTTTTACTTCTAGTGGATAGGTCTGGGAAAATTTTCTTGGTTTTGGATGATCATTCCACCACAGGTGCAAGCTGTTCTTCTAAAACTATTGCCTTTCCTTTGTCCAATTTGCTTACATATTTTGGTGAGCTAGGGCCAACAGGATCTACTTCACTACTGGATTTATTTCTTTTCTTACTACTGTCTCCCTTCTTCTTGTTTGACCCTTTACTATGTTCCCATGCTATATTTACTTCTACAAACTTAGAAACTTCTTGAGAAAATTTTTCTGTGAGGAGTTTCTTCCAACTACTGTTTCGTTTTCTCAACTCATGAACAACCAATAGTTTCATTAGCTCGTGGTGGTAGAGACTGGTTTCAATCTTCTTAGAGGAAGACTTAACCCCTCTCACCATCTTGTTCAGACTCATCCAAAGAAAATGGGGAAAGTCTATTTGTGATCCTCCTTCAAAATGCAATAAAATCCTTAAATGATAAAGAAAGGTTACTACATATCTCCCTTCACAAGTTAAAAACTTCTGCAAGAAGACAAGCATTGTCCAATATTCTTCTTTGATCTAGCTTCTGGAAATACCTTTCGTCTAATCTAGGTCCAGGTGCTCAGGCTTAAAAAATTTCTAACAGAGGCTCTTGTAAATGACGATTCCTTTTAAATAATTCTCTCTGATAGAAGAAAAATCCGTTGCTTTTGCTATGGTGGCTTCAATGATTGTGAGTTTTAGTTCCCCCAACTGGATGCTCTCTCCATCATAACTCTGGGAGAAGGTGCGAGATACCCCCTGATGATGTCCTATGAATTTTTCTAAGAAGGGAACCCAACCAACCCTTTTAAATTTTTCTTTGCATGCTTGATACTCCTCTATTTCTCTGTACAAATGGAACACAGGTTTGTTCCTGTCAACCCCCATGCCGGCTTAAAAGATGGGTCTCAAAAAAAGTATGGGTAACATAATTCAGGCAAGGGTTTGGTATTGGATGCAAAATTACGAGAACAAGGTGATGGAGGTAGAGTAACAAGATAGTAGGAGCGAATAGAGTGGGGGTGTATAGTAGGAAGCGGGTAATTAATGCTCATCTGGATGGCGAAGCCATCCAAAAGAGCGTTTATAATGAAAATGAGAAGACAATGATCAATTCTTTGAAATGATAGCGAGGTAAGGAAGGAGTCTGAAATCATGCCAAAGGATCGTGTTCATGGATAAGGTGGCGATCATACCCATAAGTAACGTCACATCCCATTCTTACCGGTTTTCATAATGATTACAACGAATGTGGGTGATGTGACCGAAATTCAGCATTGGATAGCATTCAACATCATAAGTTTAAAACAATTTGAGGTTATATAAGGTGGAATAATCATATTTTTGACATCGTACAAACACAAAATTTTGACAAGAGATTCCACATTGGACAATCACTTCATGAAGAGATTTATGTACATCATAAATGATTTTGAAAACAAGGGAAATCATGAAGACTTTGGAAGATAAAGATATAGAGGTTTAAAATCTTAAGATGACAAAGGGAATGATAATAACCACATGTTTAACACAAAATTCATGTGATTCTTAATAAAAAGGAATAAACATCGAGTCCATACCTCTATTACCTAAAATGTATTTGATCAAATAAGGCAATATCAAATGTAGAACAATGTTACTCGAATTCCATCATCAATACCAGATCACAAACCGTTAAGCCCTAAATAATGGCTCATTAACCCTTAATTGGGGCATATTACATTATTAATGTTATTTTATTTATGTTGGCTTTAGTCCATTAGTTGTAATTATACTTCCTAGTCTTCTATATATACCAAGGAGACATTTTATATTGGAATCATCTTGTAATTGTACATTTATGTGGGAATAAGGAGGTTTCCCCCTCAAAGAGGCTTATTATCTAAATTTCTCTCTTTTTCAAGGCGTTGAGTACTTATTCTGAGGTTTTTCTATGCTATATTGATATTTGGTTCTTAACATATGGTATCAGAGCTCAAGGTCTTGGGGTTTCACTGTTACATCTGAGACACCTTGAAATTTTTGCTATAATTTTTTTTCTACAATGTTTCAGAAGGAATGAATTGGAGGATATTTAGTAGACAGATCAAGGTACTTTGGGTTAAATTTTCATCTCCTTAGGCATTATACTTTCAGAGATACATCCTGTGAAAGATAGGGTTCTGGAATCATCTTGAACTAAGTCATTGCAGAATTTTCGCTATAAATTTTTTTCTGTAACGTTTCAGACCCTGAACTCTAGAGGCTATTCACATAAATTATTAAGGTATATGTGGTAAAAATTTCAATTTCTGGGTCATCTTACATTTGTAGATACACCTTGTGGAAGATAGGGTATTTGACTAGTCCTATTAACTAGTCTCAAGAACGTGTTCTAGGTAAAACAACCATAACTTCTTCCTAGAGTATCCAAATTGAGTGATACTTATTTCATTGGATAGTGGACAGTTTTTAGTATTTTTGGTATGAGTTTTATAATTTTATATCAATTATTTTGTGTGGGGCACGCTATACAAGTGAGATATCTTAGAAAGGCCAAAAATCAGAAAGTTGTGGGGAAGTTACCATAAATTCCACTTGGCACATCCAATTTTGATCAGATCTGTGGAATTACAAAGAAGAAATATCAAAGCACTACAAAAATAAATTTTCATACCCAGAAGGGCCGAAACTTTGGAGATATAGCAGAAGAAAGATTGTCTA
>CBVK0100919674.1:0-10227 GCA_900067695.1 Picea abies | reverse complement strand
TTGGGGACCCTTCCCAACCATTCGATCAACTAGTGGAAGGACAACGTAAGTATTTCAACGAAGTCTTACTTCTGTAGTCCGGAACTTCAGAATTCCAAAACTTCGAGGCTCCGAGAGATTTGACATGTTGATGCATAGGCTAAATGTCAAAGCACCGAAGGCCAAAGTATGGGGAAGGAGTTTTAGAACTTCGGAACTACAGGACTTCAAGAGATTTGAGGATGTAGGAAGGTGTGTTAATCACCAAAGCACCAAAATGCCGAAATTCCCTCGTTGAAGTGTCCAACATTGATTGGATGAACCACGTATGTCACGGTGATGTGGCATGCATGGATAGCCCCACAAGGCATCATGGAACGAGACGAGAATTAAGTGAGGGACCCCCCCTTGTCAAGTTTAAGCTATGTGTTAAGCACTGATGAATCTCAGTTGTCAGATCCAAGGGTGGATAGAATGTCCACCATGGATTCCAGAGTGGAAAGAGTCCTTTGGACTTCAGAACTCTGGGGAAGTTTGCAAACCTGTACAAGAATATCGAAGGGGTCGAAGGCCTGCTACCCACGAAGGCCCAAGAGATATCCCTTGCAACAACCCCTCCATTGGCCATGTCACCGCTAGAGGATGATGACCGAGGTTGTGTCAGTGCCATGTAGGATAGTATGAATGATGTGGAGCCACATGGCCTTTGACCAATGATACCCTAAGAATTTCAGAGAGCCATAACTTTCGACTCAGAACTCGGTTTTGGACGAGTTTATAGTCGTTGGAAAGTTCTCGGAGAGAAGAAGGCAATGGTTCCCTTATTCGAGGAACTCAAAGAAGTTGTAGGAAGAAGGAAAATTTATACCCCATCCCTTAAAAGGGTACTTAGGGGGTTCGGTGTGTGACATCAATAGATTCATAAGCTTGCCACCCCTTGAATTCTTTATATCAATCTAAAAAGATATAAGTTTTGAGCAATAGATTAATTTCACATTTAATGAATTATTATTGAAGAATCTCCAATTACTATCAAATTGTTTTGATCCCCTTTGATTTGAGAATGATTAACCCTTGGTACAAGGTCAATACTTCTACTTGGTAGTTAGTAGATTCCCCTAACCCCCAACAAAAATTAATTCATATTTTCCTTCATTGGTTAAACACAATCAAATGGCCACTACTTCCCATACATATAAATTAATGTTAATAATATTATATGAAATATAATTAAACATCAAAGATATATGGAATATAATATAAAGAGAAAAAAGTTTATTGGTAGAAGATATTTAAAATACGTTCGGGATTTGCAAAAATTCTTCTTATCTTTAAAAAAAAAATATTGCATTTTTCTATTTCTTTAATCTTCTAGTGATATAATGGTGATAAAAATTTTATAGTCTCATTTGACCATTTTCCATAGCAAAAGCATACCAATAATATCAAAATTTAGGCTTCTCATTTAATCTTAAACTTCAATTATTTAAAATGTATATCATAATTGTATTTAAAAAAAAATCATTTTTCATAGCAAAAGTATACCAATAATATCAAAATTTAGGCTTCTCATTTAACCTTAAACTTCATTCTCTCAATTATTTAAAATGTATACCATAATTATATTAAAAAAAATGAAGTATGACTATGAACCAACCTATGTTGTTTTTTACGGAGATGTGAAAGGAAACCTAGTAGTGCGAGGGGGCTATCTTGATCTCGGTGGAAACAACGAGCTAAGATTTTCTTAGGGACTAGGAAGAACGATGAACAAGGCATCATATCAAGGACGAGTGCTATTCAAGGCCAAAGTCATTAGCAAGATAATGGAAAGATGAGGCTCAATTTTTGTTATTAGGCACATGCATCATAATCTAGTTTCAAAGGAAATCCAAATTGTCATAACTTTCTGTTAAATTTGGGAGTTAATTAAGGGGTTCAATGAAGTAGTTTTCTTTCATATCTTGGTAATGTTTAATGGAGTAACTGATGTAAAGGAAAATATGGGAGAAAAATTAAAAGAAAGAGATCTTAGTATAGACACAGGGGATGCCAATTGGGTTTAGCCTAAGTGGTTTGTGTTGAGGGGTGTTTTCCCCCCACCCATGTTCAATTTCAACAAGTGACATGTTGATCTCTTAAATGAGCAAGCTATCGAAAAAGCCTTGTCTTTCTACAAAATCTGGCTTACCTTGGGTACCATCCTTGAAATGAGGGGAAGTGCCTGGTGGGTTTCCCCAGGCTCTATTCTATAAAAATAAAAAAAGTATAGACATAGGGGATATTAGTTTGGCTCCCCTCCCATAGCTTTAATATCCAAAATTTGTTCTAATGACCATACTCATTCATAGCTTAGGACAATTTGTGTGTGCAAGAACTTAATGCACCAATGTGTCATCGTATTACTATGTACCTCAATGACGTTAGGTGGAAGTATGAGCTCATTTTGTTTTAATCTTGTTGCATGTGGTTTTATTTTCCCTTCTCTAGTTTGGGAGGTTCCCTCTACAATGTAGAAGTACCCCTCCTCTCTTCTCTTGCTATTGTGGTGTTTCTGGGGTGGTGATTGTCTTGTAGCCTTGGTGTTTGGTAATTTTTGGTGGTTTAATTGTGGTGTCATGTGTCCTACATTTTTTATAGTGCTCATCTTCGAAGGATTCCTTACATTCTAAAGAGATTCTTCCCCCTTTCCTTGATTGTTATGAGGTGCTTGCTTTGGAGTGTTTTCTCTCTAACCCTTGTGTTTGGTTTTCTATGGTGGTCAAGTTGTGGTATTGGGAGTTTTATGTTGTCTATATTGGAAGAGTTGTGGTGCATATTTTGTGGATTTGTGTGTGTGTTCAAGCCTTCCTTTTGGCTCCTTGGTAGTTTATGTGGGGTTGTTTCTATTGGGTTTCTCTCAGTTTTGAAAGGGTGGTTATCTCTTGTTCTCATGGAGGGGTGTGATTATCAACCAAGGTGTTGTGGTTAGTGTGAGATTGTAGAAATAAGGAGGGGTCTATGAAGGTGCAAGAAACAAATTAAAAAATTAAGGGGGGAGCTTATATTGTCCTAAGCTCATGGATGTAGTGGCAAGACAAGAAAGGATTCATCCATTCTAAGGAGGAAAGAGAATTTGGTAGAAAAGGGATATCAATGCACAACTAGATAAGTTGCAAGAGAAGGAACAAAAAATTGGTTGAGTTCATGATTGGTCTCCAATTTGATTTAAACAAAATTTAAATACTAAAATATGAGGCATTGCTAGGAGACAAAACAATTTAGGAATGACCTACATTTTGATTGACATAAATACTATATAGCAATTCCAAGTAAGAGTAGGAGGTAGAGATATCCCAGATTGGCTTCCAATTTAATTGAAATAAAACTTAAATACTAAAATCTGAGGCATTTCTAGGAGACAAAACAATTTAGGAATGATCTACATTTTGATTGAAATAAATACTAGAGTTTAGACATTGCTAGGAGAGAGAACATTCTAGTATTGACATTATATTACAATTCTTAGTTTTGAGTTTAGCCAAATATGTGTTGAGTGTGTTCATCTACCATGAATATAATATAAACATTGGTAAGTAATAACTTCAAATAGCTTCAAAATTGAAATATGATATATATTAACATACCATCCATTGTAATCTTGTAACCTATATGTACCAATATTTGGATACATTATAGTTTAAAATATTTTTTTATATATAATATTTTTGCTCCCAACTTAATATTTCTTGCAAATTTTGATGAAACTTCCATTTTGAACACTTATATCGAGGTTCAGACTTGTACAACATAGATAAAAAAATATATATTAAATTATTGAATATATTATTTAGTTAAACAATGTTTTAGTTTTTAAGTGGATAAAATTCCATTTAAATATATAAGATAAAAAAATTATAAAAAAAGTGCATTTTTTTAATAATTAAAATAAATGGTTATATTTAGAAAAACCCACCCGTAGATTGATGAATGACATAAATTTATGCTTTAATTATTTTTAATTATATTTTTATGATTTTTTAATCATATCTATAAGTTTATGTAATTTTCTCATATCTTTATGATTTTTTAATCATATCTATAAGTTCATGTAATCTTCCCTCAAGGGCACAAGGAGATTTTTATGATTTCATAACTAGAAAACCAATTAATTATATTGAAAAGCATTGAGTCTACTATCAGAGATGTCCATGTAACATAACACATTAAAATAATACTAAAAAATCTATAAAATAATAAAATACATAAAAATATATATAAATAAAAAAATACATAAAAATAACAAATCGGCTCAATTAATCAATCGATGTAATAATCAAAATAAGTATATATTACCAGCAGTATAGATCTATCTTAACTCCAGATCTATCAAGGATTGAGAGGGATCAAATCTCTAGAGATGCAAACTTTTAACCCTTCCCCAAATTTTGCACTCTAAAAAATGTTTTCACCTCGAAAGATTGGATCCCTCTAAAAACTTGATAAATCCAAGATTAAAATAGATTTATACTAATAATAAAACTAATCAATTTGGAGATCAACCTCAAAAACTTAACATAAAATTCAAAACACTTAATCAATAATAATTTCTCTATTAATGCCCCCTCCCACCCTCATATATTTATAAACTGATAAAAATTCTTTTTAATTTTAAAATTTATTATTAATAATTTATTTTAACCAACAAAATTATAAAAAAATTATATTATTATTTGATTTAAAACATTTTGTAATATTAATTTATTTATTATTATATTAAACTATATATAAAAATTAAATACTTCAATTTCAATATTATGATTATATTCTAAATTTCTTACATATAATTTCTTACCTATAATATTTTTATAATATTTAAAATATATATATATATATATATAATGATTAATTTTTAAAAATAATTTATAATGACTGATTTTTATTCTTTCCATTTGACCCTTTCATTAATATTTTTATAATATTTAAAATATATATATATATATATATATATATATATATATATATATATATATATATATATAATGATTAATTTTTAAAAATAATTTATAATGACTGATTTTTATTCTTTCCATTTGACCCTTTCATTAATAATATTTTTTATAAATTATTTTTTGATAATTAATTTCTCATAAATTTAAATACTTAATACTCAATACACCTTAATTTCTTTGGGTCGTTTCATAAGGAGTGAAGCATGATATAATACTCATTATATGGTATGATGCTGACAACTTTATAACATATTCTTATGTTTATTATCATATCTTTCAACTTCAACAACATGCCTTATTCTTTAAAAAGAAGAAAATAAAAAATGAACACATAACTTTATCAATGATGTTTGAATGTGGTGTATTGAATTAAAAAGGGGAGTTGCAAAGGAAATAAGTTTTTGCATTTGGCCGGTTGAGATTCAGAACAAAAGTGTCTGAGTAGCATATTTAGAACAAGAGAGTCCGAGTAGGAACTTATGTTATATGTAGATGGTTATTGTCTTATATTGCAAGCGTGTTTCAACTATTGCTTTGTAGGGAATTCATGATTCAAGACAATAAATATAATTTTTTTTAATACCCTCAATCATAACAAGAATGGATGATATTAAGAAAAGAACACTCAAAAAACCTGATATTATGACGCTAGGATAAATTATGGAGATATATCAATTGTCAAAATATTTTTTATTCAGTTTGAAATCCAAATGGTTTCTTAATTCTCAAGCTTTGCTACAATGTTTACCAAAAAAATGATATTTAGAAGCAACTGAAGTTGAAACCAAATCTCCAATTTTGATATTATGACGCGAGGATAAATTATGGAGTTATGTCAATTGTCAAAATATTTTTTATTCATTTCAAAATCCAAATGGTTTCTTAGTTCTCAGGCTTTGCTACAATGTTCCTAGGTTCACAAGAATTTTATAACAATCGATCGACAAAGAACCCTGGAAGTTAGATATCCATAGTCTGTCTTGTTCGCTATTTTAAAATTTTCAATTCCTTGTGGTTTAAAAGGGGCATATTACTGACATATCATTTAAAGTAAAATAGAATATGTAGAAATGCATGAATCTTCTTCTTTGACAGGCGAATCAATTTGTATCATCATAGTAAATCAACATAAGAATCACATGAAGGAGAAAATGGCTTTCAATCAAGTGTGAATCTACAATCAACAAACAAACGTATGAGCAAAATCTAAAATGGAGATTATCATTTCAGAACTGCCTTACGTCTATCCATTTATTCAAACACAGTTTATAATTGTAAATTAACATCGTCATTTACGACATCCGTTGATCAACTCTTTAGTCGGAGGTCTTCGTTCGGAAAAGGTTATCCATGGACTGCTCTGCATCGAAACAAGTAATTTTAAAAACAATATGAAGGCCTTCAAGTTTTAGATTATAGAAGTTAACACAATGCAGAGAATAGGCTCCCAATAACTTAGTTATTTCATAAGATTATGTGGAACTTATGTTATTGACTTTGGTAAATGTGCATGGGAAAGATTCATCGCCATGGATTTGATCATTTTACAGGATCCCAACGCAGTTTATATACACATGGTAGCCAGATGTGCACGCCTACATTGTAAGATGAGACTTTGACCACGTGCCTCACTATCGTTGCCCCTTAGAAATCATTGACTTGGAATAAACCCCACCTGGCATGAGTTGATCGTGGCAGCAGACGACCACTTCCTCTCCAATTGGAAGCTATCGTGATGTTCATGTAAGGAGATACTCCCACCTGAGACCTCATTCATCTCTGTTCAAGTAAGGAGATGCTCCCACGTTTCTTTTGCACATCATTGATAATGAGCAGTACCAATGTAAATGGGTGGCATGTCGTAGAGATATAGTAGTAATAGCTTCAATGGGTGACCTGTTGCATTTCAATGTGTTGGCAGTTGCAGTTTTCCTGATGGTTTCAACTTATGGCGGTGTATGAACAAAAACTAATTGACTACAACATCTCCCCTCGACGCCCCAAGCTATCAGATTGCATATTCGAGAACACATGCAAGAAATAACCCTTCGCCCTCTCTCATGGGTAAGGCTAGCATTCCTGGATCAGTTATGGCTATCGGCGTTGCGTTGGAGATTTCACTACTCTATGTTGTTAACTATGTGATTCGAGAACTTCGAGATTGACAGACTATACAGAATATAACCAAGGATGAGAGACAGACTATACAACCAGTTCCAAAGAACTTAGCTGCACCAAGGATGAGAGACTTCATCAACAGTCTGGTTCATTGATTCAATATGGTGGGCTTCAAAATTTAAATCAATACGCTAGGAGAAAAACATGTTCTGAGATTTTACCACGCTCTGTTGCTTCACAATCTGCCCCACGAGACGGTCATTGTTAATAGAGTAAGCAAGCAATCGTAGAGTGAGTCTTCCACAGGTCCTCCACATTAGTGATGATGGTGGGCTTCGCTCCTTCCATGACAACCATGGCCAAAACCATGGTGCCCAAATAGATTCCCATCAGTATGACACAAATGACCTCTAGAAGTCCCATGAGGGACTTACTTTTTGCACTATCGTGGCTTCTTGTTCCACATAATGATGAAACCACCATTGAATATGGGATCTTTGTCCAGACCGAGACCAAAGAAGGAACTTTTCAATTCCCATGTCTAGGTTTTCTTAGAAGAGTATTTTTGGAAAAGCTCATGTGAGTATTAGGTATGCAAGCAGAATCCATTCCAAGCACGATTTTTTCTCTCAATTCTTTTAATGCTCCATGATAAAGCTAAACATGTTTTCATCCATTGTCCAATAGATAGGTCATAAACGTATTCTTGTTGTATGGTCATCAATGTTGAAGTTACTGGTATCAGTGATCTGTTAAATGCTTGAGATCGTCCAGAAGAATTTGGTCATGAATCTCTGTGTACTCGATATGGTGGAGGGGAAACAACAATCATAGCACAAAGAGTTTAAGTGGCATCACCAATGACAAAGAAAGAAACAAAGAAGACCTATTCTCTAATTTTTCCTTGTGCGGTTGCGAGATGTTCCATACATATTCTACACAAATTCCACACTATGTATTTCCAAGCATGGATTCCAGTGAATTTAGCCATGAATCACCTTGGTGTTTCTCCTCTAAGCTCTAAATCCTAGTTATTTCATGCAACATATAGACCTAATAGGAAAAAATAAATCCCTAATTTGAGAAAAATATGACAGATATTTTAGCTATTAAATATCTGTAATCTGAGGCAAATTTGGAAAAGATTTTAGGTATTAAATCCTACAGAAAATTACCTTCGAAAAGTGCTAAGCCTGAGCATAATTTTCATCTCGTAGATTTCAAAGTGTAAATCAATGTAAAAATATCTCGTAGCTTTCACAATGTAAATTAGTGTAAAAATACTGCCAAAGGCGCATTTTCCTTGACTCATGCAAAGAAGGTGATAGAGGCCATGGAAGAGGGAAGCTTCTTTCTCTTTGGGAAGAAACTGAAGAAGGAGGACTTCTGCCAGCAACACAACAGGGACATTTTGAAGGCATAAGGTCGTTGTTGCATATTACAGTCGACATATTGTTTGAAGGAGGACTTCTTCCAGCAACACAATAGGGACAATTTGAAGGCAGAAGGTCGTTGTTGCATATTACAGTTGACATATTGTTTGCAGGTAGAAGTTCTATCATGCATATACAAGACTGAAGAACAACAACAGGGATTGAAGGAAAGGACAGGTAGAAGGATTTTGTTCCTTCGTTTTTCATCCTCATGCTTTAATAGCATGAGAGATCTTGCATGCATGCAACTAGACAACGCAGCTACAAAAAAATTGGACACGAAAACAAACATAAGATAATGATAATGAAACTTACCATACTATAAACATAGGACATAAGCATTAAATTTTTATGAATTAATGCTAGCTCTGAAGCTAGCATTAATCCACCTCAAGCAATGTAATAGGATATCTCTTCTATTTGCGTAACTCTTGAAACCAAAAATCCCATTAAAATATTGTCTTGCCTCGGTATGAGGCCAAATAAGAGGTAAATGTTTTGTATTGGAGGATATAAAGTATGTAATTTTTTAATTGGAATACTTAAAGTGTTTTAAGTCCATAACTTAGGATGGTTAGCTAAAAAGTGTCTTGGATAAAGTGCGGGAACTAATGCATAGAAAAAAATCGTTTACTATAATCCCTAGCCTAAAGGTAGGGACTAATAAGTCCAACAACTAGCTACATGAGAACAAACACCTACATGAATGTTGGTTCTCTGTTTATATATTTGATTTCCAACTAATCTAGACATGCTAGTGAATACTTAATATTGTTAAACATATTCATATTCATAGAGATATTATGTTGGATTGAAACACATATTCTTTTGGATTAAAAGAGTATTTTTTCACTTCTACAATAACATTTAAGTTATGATATATTTCATTTATTCTAAGTTGTAAAGGATATATCTCTTCTCTCATTTTAATAATATTTGTTAGGGTTTTTATTTATTAAAAGAAGGTGGATAAATGTTCTATGTTTTGGATTTTTTTGGTTTCTTATCACCAAAATCTAGCTAGACAATCTTTATCAAAATTGCAACTTTAAATTGATGTAGTTATTATTTTTAATATAAAAATGAATTCAACACCCTTGAATACCTATTTACATATTTATAGTACCTATTTACATATTTAAGTTATGGTGTCTATTTACATATTCAAATTATAGTGTCTATTTATATATATAATTTCTAACTAAATGGCCCTTCTTTTGTCACTCTCATAACCAAACGTGCCTTCATAAATATGCTAATGATGCTTTTTTTTGTCACTCTCATAACCAAACTTGCCTTCATAAATATGCTAATGACTCTTTTTTTTGTCACTCTCATAACCCAAATTCATAATTGAAAAACTCGTTAACATAACGACATATCACTACACTATCTTGCAAGAAATCACCCCTAGACTTGCATATCCAAATGTAGATATCATTTGTGTAGGTAATATATTCTTAAGAAACTATGAACATTCCTGGCACAATGGAAGAGGGGGATTGGTGTCCATATCCAAGCGTCTTGACTGCTTCTACATTTCAGAAAGTCTATTTTTAGTGGACGACAAGATCAGATCCTGGGTGGACTCACCATTTTTGTTAGACCACACCCCGACCTTTCTGCAATTTGGCACACTTGATGTGCGTATTTCCATTCCTTTCAAACTTAATTCGTGTTGGCTAGCCGAGGAAGGTTTCAATGCT
>CBVK0100919672.1:0-13552 GCA_900067695.1 Picea abies | reverse complement strand
TTGTCAATTTCGTATTTAATTTCCAACTAACTTATTTGATAAAGTCTAAATATACAAATGAAATCTTAAATCTTAATATTGATGACAATGGAAAAAATATTTGTGATTTATAAAGTTTGCTTATGCATAGTGTTGGTTTTTCATGACTTTGGTCAATTTTCTTATTTAATTTCTAACTTATATTTCATATTTAATTTCCAACTAACTTATCTCATAAAGTCTAAACAAGCAAGTGAAATCTTAAATTTCCAACTAACTTTTCTCATAAAGTCTACACACATTGAAATCTTAATATTAATGATAATGGAAAAAATAATTTTTCTCTATGTCATCTTAATATTGATGATGATGGTAAAAATATTTGTGCTTGATAAAGTATATGCATAGCAATACATTATTTGTTCTACTAAAAATGATTGACTTAAGAACAAACTTACTAAAAATGGTTTATGTACAAGAGTTAAGAAGAAATAAGATATTAATGAATATAAAAATTTAGATAAAAGATTTATATTAATGAATATATAAATTTAAGAGTTAAACTTTAATATTAATGAATATAAAAATTTAGATAAAAGATTTATATTTTTTTTTTATAAATAAGATTTAATTATTTATTTATAAAAAAATAAAAATACATTAACTGTTCTACTAAAAATGATTTGTTTATGTGCAAGAGTTAAGAAGAAACTTACTAAAAATTATTTGTTTATGTACAAGAGTTAAGAGGAAACTTTAATATTAATGAAAATAAAAATTTAGATGAAATAGTTATAATTTTTTTTATAAATGAGATTTAATTAATTATTTATAAAAAAAAATTAATAAATTAATGAATATAAAAATTTAGATGAAATATTTATAATTTTTTTATAAATGAGATTTGATTAATTATTTATAAAAAAAAAAAATTAATAGTAGACATTTTGATAGTAGTAAGGATAATAATTATTGGTTATTGCTTTTGAATGGTTATATCACCATTATTTAAGGAAAACCACATTACCTAAAATAATTTGTTGATGATTTGTAATGGATCAGATTTTCATTCTTAATATAGTTTTAATTTCATTTTTATTCATAATGAGGTTTATTAATAAAAAAAATTCCTCATTGATACTAACTACAATGCCTAGTCCAATAGAAAAATCGATTGATGCATGCAATAGAGGAAACTAGTTTAGGGTATAGGGATCGACCCTAAGACCTCTTTCATTAAGCTCAAAGCACTCAACCACTCAAGTTAGCCTATCGAGATAAGATTTATTATTGTTGTGTAACAATTACCAACATATAATGTGTATTTGCAATGATATTTTGTTAAGATTTTAATGAGGTTTATTATTGTTTCATAACAACTACCAATATTTAGTGTGTATTTACAACAAAATTTTGTTTTTTACAGTGGCGAGGTGATGTTGGTACAACCTGAGTGTGTTGGTGTGAACACTATGAATAATTAATGTTATGTTATTAATTAGAGATGCTATATGATTTACTTCTAGCATGCAAGTTTTAATTGAAGGATTCAGTATGTGGATACCGAGTTTAATGATGTGTTTTAAATGCAATTAGTACTATGTGTAGGATAAACTAGTTGATTTACAAAGTTCATAGATGAGTAGTGTGCAAATCACATGTCAATTGTTTTATGGTTATGCATGATCTTGTGTTGTCAACTAACCTACATATGGAATAGGCTATGTGATATCTAGAGCAATGTGATATTAAGTGGTTAATGTCGTGGACACTGAGTGAAAAATGGTTTGATAGAAAGAATCCTTATGTTATTTTTATGTTGGTTCAAAATGAACTGCTATGATATTTGGGAAAGTGCAGGTTTTTCAGGTGGCACAACTATTGAAACCAGATATTCAATGACAAAGATCCATCAACATAGCGCCATAGAATGGTCCATGATAGGGTGTTGACCCTAGTTATATCAAGAGGGGTGGAGGTATTTCCTACTATTTATCCTCTGAAACTTGGAGTCATGGGAGGCATGTGTTAAGTCATGCTCCCCTAGACGTGTGATGGTGAATGTCAATTGCTTGTTGGGGAAGCTTGGTCAAGGTAGTTAACACTTCCTCTTACGTGTTCTAACTGGAGTTAGGTCAATATAGTTTATGCTCTAGTATAGTCCAATAGAGGACAAATAAGATCTGGAAGATGGAAGTAAGTTAGGGATGAAGGGTGTTCATAGTAGTTGAGAAAACTGTTGGTTTTTTAATCATGTAACCTTCGTGCCTAAATTATTCCTTGTTCATTTGTATTAAATTCTTAACTATCCTTAACGAATTCTTGTTGTAGAGTATTGTGTTTGAGATATTAGGAAAAAACTCTTATCTACTAGAAACTGAAAAAACAATAAATTGCTACAAGCTACATTCATCTATATACCCAATTGCAATTTAATCTTCAATGAGACAGTGAGCTAATTGAATAATTATTTTGTATTGTCTTATATTTCATGTATCAGAGCAACGTCTTGGTTGAAGCAAGTTGCTATCTGGTGGACAATATTGTTTTCTTGGTGAAGAAATTTGTATTAGTGTGTGCTCATTGTTCGAGTGAAGATCGATCATATTATCTGTGCATTATGTCGTCTCTCATCATTTCATTGAAACTGATTATAGCAATTGGGAGTTGCATCTTTCCTACTCGAGGGTGCAATCAATTAGAGTATCTCTGAAGCATATGGATATGAGTTGAAGGGACTGTGTTGTAGTTTTTTTTTGAATGTTGTGTGAGGTTTTGATCATTATATCTCGCTTGGCATGGAGGCCAACCCCGAGAATAATGATGCTAAGGAATCCTATAATGTAGTAGGTGAGTTTCTAATCTTCCCATTTGTGTTTTTGTCTAGGAGGAAGAGGAGTTTGATTTAATAAATATCAATGCTATTGTATAGGAGACATTTCTTCCTTTTCCTCAACTCACTACTTAATTCACTCAATTGTATCATTGTTGTTGCTACTATTTGGGTCACGGAGGAGGCATAAATTCAAATTCACGAGGCCTGTAAGCATCTGGGTGTCATTGGGATCTATTGTATAAACCAAGAAAATGAAGGGGTTTGTATTCAAATGAACATGGCTAGTATTCCTAGATCATGAAGCCGAGAATGTGATTCTCCTTGTACAGAATCTCAAGGTGTTCCACGTTGTTCTTGACTAGTCGTCTTCTTACTACAAATGGATTGAATGTACTAAATTTATGATAATTTTGTAGAGTATATCAGGCTCCTATGGTGATATTGTTTTACCACTGGGTGGAGATTCAAATCTACGGTTCACTTTTTTGGTAAGCCTGCATTGAATTATCATATTCTTATCTCATTGTTTTGAAATGGCCAATTTGTATCACTTAGTTTTTCCATACTCTGAAAAAATTGATTGGAAAAAATTATAATTTATGGGGCCATAAGATACTGACGACTAGCTAGTTCTAATATTTTGATCAAATCATCTTGGGAAAATAAGAGAGACCATAAATTGATCATAAAGACTATGATAAAAGAGATAAAGAAGCTTTATTTCTTCTCAAATTATCAGTTGTATATGCATTAATTATAAAGGTAAGAAAGTCATATATAGCATCTATCTTATGGATAAATCTCAAGAATAAATATATTAAGCATCATAAGTTGGGTGAGCATTGTTTCTGAAAAATCGTTTGTTTTCCATGAATTTGCAAATCCAAGAGATGATGAGGATATGGTAGATTTAGTGATGAAAAGTTTGCCACCCTCATTTGATTCATTTGTTGAGTCATTGTGTCTTATTGGGGAGACTCAAACACTTACGCTTGAGAAGATGTCAACTTTTCTTCTGTAGAAGGAAAGGATATTAGATCAGACATAAGCATCAACTTCATCCATAACAGAGAGTGCATTTAGTGCATGGTACAAATTCAAAGAGAAACAAAGCAATGTTATCAATACAACCAATAAATCTATGATCAAATGTTATTACTGTGATAATCTTGAACACTTCAAGAGATATTGCCAGAAAAAATAGTATGACTTGGCAAGAGATCAAAGGAAATAACTAAATACAAATGTTGTTGAAGGAGATGAAGAAGGAGTAGTAGGTGAGTTTGCATTTGTGGAATCACAACAACAATCAATGAAATCTACAACCTAGTATTTTGATTCAGGAGCATCTCACCATTACACATGTCACAAGGACTAGTATGTAAATTTCATTGAATATAAGAGCCATAGCGAATCTATTTCTTTAGGCGATGATTGGACTTACTATATTATAGGATGTGGGGATGTTCATGTCATGGTGAAAATTATTTTAAGTTATACCTTCAAGAATGTTTGATATGTTCTTGACATGCACAAAAATCTTATGTTTATTAGTGAGATAACCAAAAAACCTAATCTTTGTGTGAATTTTCAAGGAAACAAATGTATGGTTTCTTATATTCATGATATGAAGGTGATTGTTGTTGGTATTGGTGAGAGAGGGTTGTATAAACTTGTTTATCCAAAAAAAAAAAAAACACATGCATTAGCTAGTACTGTAGAAAATACTAATGTACTTTGGTAGGAGAGGTATAGACATCTAAGTTGAGGTATTGACATCTAATTTATCAATATTTATTTGTACTTAGTAAAACTAATATGGTGGATGGTTTACCATCCATTCAAGAATGCTAAAATGTATGTATAGGATTTCATATGGGAAAACAACATCGATAATCATTTGATAGTGATAAAGCATGGCGAGCTAGGGGAGCTTTGTATCTAGTACATGCTGATTTTCATGGTCTAATGAAGACACCCACAATGTTTGGAGAGAAGTATTTCCTTCTACTAGTTGATGACTTCTCAAGGAAAATATGGGTTTATTTTTTGAATAAAAAGTTAGATTATTTTTCAAAGTTTGTAGCATGAAAATATTTTGTAGAAAAACAAACAAGAAATTAGTTCAAAGCTTAAAGATCTAATAATGGAGGTGAGTTTTTTTTAGCTCGATTCAAGGAATTATACAAAAGGGAAGGAATTCACAGGAAGTATACCATTCCATACACTCCATAAAAAAATGAAATCATCGAAAGGAGGAATGTGTAGTTATGGAGATGACAAGGTGCATGGTGCATATCCAAATGTACCATATTGGCACTAGGCAGAAGTAGTAAATATTGTGGTTTTCATCCTTAACATAAGTCCTTGCAAATATTTTCATAATATCATTTATGAGGAATCAAGGTTGGGCAGAAAATTTTCTGTAAGCAATTTTTGTTTTTTTGGTTGAATTTCTTTTGCACACATTCCTAAGGAAAAGAGAGTAACTTAGATGCAAAAAACAATGCATGTCTGTTTGTTGGATATAGTGATTATTCTAAAGCATATCAACTACTATGTGTCGAGCTACAAATAGAATTGTGATTAATAGAGATTTTGTTGTAGATGAGAAAATACCATTGTTCTCTGATAATGGTACATCTATGAATAGTAATGCATGGGAAATTGTCATTGATGTAGGAACAAGTTATGGTGATGAAATCAAATAGGGCTTAGAGTTGGAAGCATCAGAGGAGTCAAGTTCCAGGGAGGGATTTAGTGAAGAAGAGAAGGATTCTCATCCTTCACAACTAAATCAAGAATACCAACACAAGAGACTGAAGTGGTACTACAACACAATGTATGATGTCTGGAAAGATGAATTTCTCAAGGAAATAAAAGTTTGATCTACATGATTGGGGAAACAAATTGTGTAAGGTGGTGAGAAGGTAAATTTTTCTCTAACTTTTTCTATTTTTCATGTATTTGAACCAAGCACATTTGAATAATACAAAGGAAAACTTGAATGGAAAGCTATCATGAAGGTGGAATATGATGTGTTGATGAAAAACACAACTTTAGTGTTGTCAACATTGCCTCCAAGAAATAAATCCATTGGTTGCAAATGGATTTTTAAATTCAAGTATAAATCATATGGTTCATTGGATAAATACAAAGCTTGTCTTGTTGCTAAAGGATATGCATAGGAGGAAGGGGTTGACTATGAAGAAAATTTCCCCCCACTTTATAAATGGTAACCCTTCAACTAGTTATCTCCATTGCTACTCATTTTGGATAGAAGGTGTATTAAATGGATGTTAAAAGTGCCTTCTTGAATGGAGACTTGAATGAGGAGGTTCACATGGACCAACCACAAGGGTTTCAGGTTTCTGGAAAGAATAATATGGTTTGTTGGTTGGTGAAGTCCTTGCATGGGCTCAAACATGCTACACGAGCCTCATATTTCAAAATTGATCAATATCTTAGAGATTTCAAATTAAAAAAAAAAAAAAAAAACTATTATGAACCCAGTCTCTATATAAAAAACAATGGTGATGACATAGTAATCCTAATTGTCTATGTCGATGATCTTTCCATCACTAGAAGCAATGATGACATGATTCAACATGTGAAATCTAGTATATGTACTATTTTTTAAATGATTGATTTAGGCTCTCTTCATTATTGTTTAGATGTAGAATTTTGACAATCTGATCATACTATCTTTGTATCACAAGTCAAATATGCCACTGCTCTCTTAGAAAAATTCAAAATGACTAAATGTAATCTTAAATTTACACCTATGGAAGTAGAGATAAATTATATTGACCAATTTACTAAAGAATTATAAAAGAAAAAATGTATCCTTGTAATAGTTGGATCTACTAAATGAAATACAAAATTACCATAAAATAGTCCAAATAACCATTGAATATTCATTGAAATTCTTATTAAAAGAAGAAGTGAGAAGTAAGGTACTTACATGTGGTGAAGAACCCATCTTACCTATAACCCTATGACTTGAGGAACATAGCCATACCTTGTTCATTGACTTGACAATTGCAACAAAAGGTGGGGGATGACTCTCCACCCAACCATACACCTTGCTACTTTAATCCTTAGTAGCAGGTCACCCCCTGAAATATCCCAAATACTGATTTGAATACTTGAATGAAGTTTCTTTGGGTTTTTGAATGCAGTTTCAAGGATTCTTGATCCGGTTTAGTTTATTCTCATAATGTTTGGGGTTTTAATCTTGTTTTCATTGTATGCAAATAGTTTTGTTGTTGGAACAATGTTCTTTATTTCACTAATGGTAAAGACTGAAATTACAATAAATGGAATACTGGAATATAAGAAAAACACTACTAAATTGCTCAAAACTCTTAAGATTGATCTTTATAAGTCTAGATCTAACCTGGAATACACATGCATGCAAAGGAAATACTAGATCTACTACATGTGAGTGTGGATTTGTTGCATGCAAGTCCAAATATGTTGTTGGATGGAAGATATATTGCATGCACAATGAAATATGATACAGGCACTTAGAATAAGATGCATGCAATGGGAATACACTGCAAATGTTATCACTAATGAATGGTGGATGTCATGTGGATAGATCTATTGCATGTGAGTACAGGAAATACCATATCTGTTATATGCGAGTGCGGATCTATCACATGCAAGTCCAAATATGATATTGGGTGGAAGATACGCTACATGCACAGTGAAATATGTTGCATGCATTGAGAATACGTAGATCTTACATTGTTTGATGGGATAGTGTCCCTCTTGAACCTCTACGCCTCCCTCTGGATCAATATTGTAACTCCAACACCCTCCAAGCACCAAGGGAGAGTCTCTGAACCTCTTAGACTAATGTGAATCAATCTGAATGGATCCAATGTTGTATCTGCTGCAATCCTGAAGAACAATGGAGAATCTGGATGATCCTCCCGACTAAATAGGGTGTGTCTTCCAACACCAAAATCAATCACTATGGTGGTTTCACCTTAGAAATCCACAAAATTCCACAAAGTCACCTAACTTCTCTCTGCAATCCAATTCTCAATATCAATATTCGATAATTAGAGGAATTAGGGTTATCCTCCCCTTTATACTTGATCCTCATTTAATTCCCCATTCACTTTATTTAATTAAAGTCACTTTTCCTAAGTTTTGACTTAAATTATTCTTTGAAGTCACTTAATCACCTTTTTCCACTTTATTACCTAATGTAACTTTCAACTTAGGATTTTCTAGTAAATGAAACTAAATAATTATTTTATTCCCTTTTTCTCCCGACTATAGCCTACAAAAATAAATATAGGCTACTAATTTTCTCCTCCTGGAGTCATCACTCAGAAAGGGACATTACAATCCTCCCTTCTTGAGATTCCTTGTCCTGAAGCAATTGTAAGCTAGGGTGTTGTCGAATATTTTATCCCTCCCATGTAGTGTCCTGAACTGGAATACCTCTCCACCTGATCAGACACTCCCTGATAATCTGACTCCTCAACTTCTGCTCCCTGATCTCCAAAACCTCCTCAGGGTCCAACTACAACTGAACTTCCTCATCTAATGGGGGTAACTCCATGGAAGTAGTAATTTGTTGTCCTAAATCCTTTTTAGGGATGACACATAAAACACATTATGGATTTTACTTCCCTCTAACAACTCGATCTTATAAGCCACCTTCCCCACTCGCTTGACAATCCTGTAAGGTCCATATAATATCGGCTTCAGTTTCTCTGCCCAAATCCTTTTCAATGAACACTGTATGTAAGGTTGTAGCCTCAAAAATACCAAGTATCCCTCTTTGAAGTTGCGCTTGACCCGGTGCTTATCTGTGTATATATTTTGTTGATTTTGGGCCACCTGTAAATTCTCTTTAAGGATCTTAAGGATCTCCTAACTCTCATTTATCCATTATTTGGCTTTGGGAGCCCTATTGTCTACAAATGGTGGAGCATTGTATCCATACAATGCTATGAAGGGTTTCATCCCAATGGACATGTGATAGGTAATGTTATAACAATGTTCACCCATGTGTAACCACTTAGTCCATGCTCGTTGTTGCCCCCCCACAAAGTTCCTTAGTTATCCTTCCACCCACTTTTTTACAATATCAGTTTGCATGTCTGCATGTGGATTATAGTTGGTTCTTGGTGTCAATAATGTACCTACTAACTTGAACAACTCCTACCAAAAAGAGTTGATACATATTTTGTCCCTAGCACTGACTATGTACCTCGACAATCCATGGAGTCTGAAAACCTCCTTGAAGAAGAACTCCACAACTTTTGTTTCCTTGTACTTTGAAGGTATCGTAAAAAAATGTGTGAACTTGGCCAATCTTTCAACCACTACATAAATACAGTCTCTACCCTACACCTTGGGTAGGCCCGTGATGAAATCCATCAAAATGCTCTCCCATTTTTTCTTCGAGATGGGTAACGACTGAAGTAGCCCTACAATATGTGTCTGCTCTGACTTGTTTTGATAACAAGTCACACACTCTTTGACGTGCCCCAACACATAATCTTTGAGACCATTCCATGAGAATCTCTCCCTAATTTTCCTGTAGGTTTTAAAATACCCTTGATGTCCTGCTAGTGGCAAATCATGTGTTGTGTTCAAAATCTTCTTTTTGAACTCAGATTATGGAACCAAGTAGATCCAATATTTATAGAATATGACATCGTCTAAGACTCGGTATCTGTCATCATGTACATTTCCATCCATCACCTTATAAACGAATTGTTCCTTGGAGTACTCCATCAATAAGTGAGCCTTCCAATCAACCGATATCTCTAATAATGAACAACTTTCTGGTCTTCGGGATAATGCATCTACCTCAATATTATTCTTTCATTTAACATACTCGATGTCAAAGTCATAATCTTGGACCTTGGTGACCCACTTCAATGTCTTTCACTGAGATCTTTCTGATCTAGAAAGTACTTCAGACTATTATGATCAGTCTTCACCACAAATATGTTTCCCAATATATATTGTCTAAATTTTTCCAAGGCATGCATGATGGAAATCATTTCCTTATCATATATAGGGTATATCCTCTTGGTCTCCCTGAGTTTCCTTCTCTCAAAATCTATGGGGTGGCCTCTCTTCATCAACACTGCTCTTATCCCCTCTCTTGATGCATCACACTCCAATACAAATGACTGATTGAAATCAGGTAGTGCTAGCACTGGGAAAGTGCTAATCACTTCCTTCACCCTGTCAAATGTTTTTTGTGATTCCTCGGTCCAATTCAATGCTCCTTTCTTGGTGAGGTTTGTGAGTAGTGCTCCCAACTGTGAAAATCATTTCACAAACCTTTTGTAATAACTGCACAACTTGAAGAATCCTCTCATCTATGTCAATGTTTTGGGTGTTTTCCAATCCAAAATGGCCTGAATATTTTCTTGATGTACCTAAACCCCCTGTGCACTAATGATGTGGCCTAGGTACAAGATCTATGTCATGCCAAATTTGCACTTTGACTCCTTGATATATAATGACTATGACTGGATAATACTCAACACCTCATCTAGATGTCCCAGGTGCTCTTCCCAAGTCCCGTTGTAAATGAGTATATCATCAAAGAAAACCAATAGGAATTTCCTCAACTATCTGTTGAAGATATGGTTCATGCAAGATTGGAATTGTTAGGATATTTAGACACTTAGGAGTTAGTTAATATATACTTGGTCTAATGTGTCGTTAGGTAAAAGTGTGTTTCTTTGTATGTTTCTTTAGTATGCATTAGTATGCATTTGTAGTTAGGAAATCTGACGGTCACGATATGTTCTCGACATAGAGTGATGACGGTCACGATATGTTCTCGACATAGAGTGATCCGACGGTTCATACTCTCCTCGATCTTAACAACCATTGATCTGTGTCTTAACACCTAATTGGTCCATGATCTCTATTTAAATAGCATGGATGGTCATTTGTCGATGATCAATTGTGAGAAACTTTCTTGTAAAATGTCTCTGTAATCATTTTCTTTTTCATTAATAAACTACTCCAAATGGTCATGTTGGTTGGGGTCGTGGATGTTTCCTTGTAGGGGTGTTACCACGTGAAAACATTGGTGTGTTGATCTTTGATCTAGTTATGTGAGTGGTTACTGAAGGTGTTCGTCCTTTGTTGGAATACATGTGTTATCGAACATAAATGTCACGGGTGAGTTGTTCAACCCAAACAACATGGCCAAAAACTAAAAATGAACAAACTAGAACATGAATGATGTCTTCTCAATGTCTTGCTCCCTGATGTTGATCTGATGATAACCTGAGCGAAGATCAATCTTCAAGAAGTAGAAGGCTCCATGCAACTTGTCTATCAACTCATCTATTCTTGGAATGGGGTACATGTTGACTACATTTTTGGTCAACAATACTTAGTCGGCAAAGCATTGCCAGGCTTCCCCTCGATTTTCAATACTTGCGCAAAATCTTGCGCAATCTCGCCAAGCTGCTATCATACATTTAAAATTTCACCACCTAGTCGAACCCTGGATGGCTCGATGATATCGTCAAGTTTTTCACCATTCAAGAATGTTTTAGTGATTATAAAGAGTAGTTGTTAATGGCCAAACATGACGGTCGGTCAGTCTTGAAGTTGCACAAGTTACAAACTTTGAAATGGACATATCCTTACTATGTGCATTCAATAAGGATGATATGGTGTTTGGTAAATCTGTTGAGGTTATGGAAGTGTCACAATTTGGTCCCCATTTCCGATTTCTCATATACCATTTTTCACTCATAAGTAACATATTGACCTTATATATTTTCGACCTCTACTCATCACCCTATACTATCCTATGTCTCACTTAATTAACATGATTTAAAAAAAAAAAAAAAAAACAATTATCTAAAGTTCACTCACCCAACACACTGCTCCTTTTATCTTTGCTATGTTATGATCCATTTTTCTTCATCCCTCTCATTTCTTATCATGATATTACCTCATCTTTATTATGCCTTTTGGGTTATGATTTTGAGGCCATTCCATTCCATGACCAAACGTATATTATTATATTATGTTTACCATATTTACTTCAACATGTTAACTTTATTACCCAAAAAACAAAACTACCCAACCTACTATTTCATGACCCACCTTTCCAAAATTGTGTGTCTATTCATTCAATATTTAGATTATGACATATATTTAAATTATGACATAGAATTATTCCATGTTCTTGGAGGGTTATGGCTTTTAACTTTATTACCCAAAAACAAAACTACCCAACATACTATTTCATGACCCACCTTTACAAAATTATGTGTCTCTTCATTCAATATTTCAATTATGACACAAAATTATTCCATGTTCTTGGAGGGTTATGGTTTTGGCATTATCTCCATGCCTTTTTATAAGCAAAAGAGGATATGGCTATGCTAATTTGGATTGGAGGGCTTCTTAATGAAGCATAAAGTTTTCTTATATTAATTTACATGACATGGTTAATTTATTAAATGGTCCAGAGCAAATTCTGGAACGAGACCATGCTAGCCATTATATCATTCTAACCATTGTTTCATGCGAAATATACATGTGCTCTAAGTACAAAAGGCTCTCTTTAGAACATACATAGCGTTCAAAGGTGCTAAGGTAATCTTTGGCATCTGTTATAAACTTTTCCATTGTTTATATAAAGGTGATATATCATTAACGCAACCATTCACATGACCCAACGCTATTTAGTGTTTAATCACTTTGACAACGAATTATTAGACCTCCAGAAGAAATATTCGGCACCTAAATAAAAATATTTGTAAACAAAGGAACTTTAGTTTATTAAACAAAAAGCAAGGGAGGCCGATCTAGTCGGTGGTTTATTTCATTAAACCACCATAACTGCTAGAACCACCTATCTGAAGATATAAAAGAAACAACAAGCGGCCAACACAAGGGAGAAATCATGAGAGGTATGCTAGGACCAAGAAAGAGAAACTTGTAAATCTTTTCATCATTCATATTCTGCATATTTTCATCAAATGTCAAATCATTTGATGGGTTGTTGATGGTAGGGGTAAGAGGAGCTTGGCAAATGGAGATTGATGACATCTTTGAAGTAACTTGTTCATTTGTTTGAGTTTGTTGTATTGCGCTTATATTCTCATTGCTAATCATTTTTTCTCATATGTAGATGATTATCTTAAAGATTTATTATTCACAATCAAGTATGTCTGGTCTTCTTTGTTAAATTACTTGTGTACATGGCTATTTTAGTGTGAGGTGGATAACCACTTAGAATAGTTAGAGTTTCACTTAGGGTCCACGTCTTCGCAAAGGCCTAAAAGCTTAAAAGGATCTGAGGAAACATGTAAAAATTTCATCAATAAAAATCATCTTTGACTATGATATTGTTTCTATTTTATTTCTTATTTATTTCATTTTAATTTTCATCATATAACTAAAAAAATTAAAAAATAAAACATTTCAACTTCTTTATTTCAATATTTTACATTTATATTATTTTTTTATTTTTTTTCCATCTTTATTTGTTACTGTTTTATTTTTTATAAAAATATTTTAAAGACAATGAAATAAACAAAACATAATTCCCAATTAATATCATTAATTTTTTTTTTCTCTCTACTTCTTTAACTTTTAAATTTGTTTAAATTGTCTTTAATAATATTTTGTATTATATTTATGCACTAACTTGATTTGTTAACCTTTTAACACTTATATATATATATATATATATATATATATATATATATATAT
>CBVK0100919671.1:0-11320 GCA_900067695.1 Picea abies | reverse complement strand
TATATATATATATATATATATATATATATATATATATATATAACTTTCTTGTTATTTCTTAAAATTAAAATTAAAATCATAAATTATAAAATGCATTAAAAATTAAATATTATAAAAAATACAATACAAAAGGGAATTCATGTTTCGACTTTAGGTTAGAGGAGATTTAGCTTAGAGTCTAATGTGTTTTGTTGTTGGGGCTCTAAGCCCAGGGTGACATTCTCGTCTCTTCCCTCCTAGCCCCACGAGAAGTCAAGATGTTGGTGTTAGAGACTCTCTAGTCCCTTGATGCCAACAATACATGTTCTTTATTATTTTCTTATTTAGTCCATGGTAGTCAATGCACATTCTCATGGTGCCATCCTTCTTCATGACTATAAAAATTGAAGAAGTGAAGGGACTAGAGTTGGGTTGGATATGCCCCATCTCAAGCAATTCCTTGATTGCTTTCTCAATCTCATCCTTAAACATTTTAGGATGTTTGTAAGGTATTGTGATCATTGGTTTATCTCCCTCCTCTAGCTCAATGGTATGCTCAAACCCTCCGTCTGGAGGTATCCCTGGATGACTATATCCAAAAACCTACTCATGTTTCCCCAGCTATGTTATGTACCTCTGTCTGTCATCTTATGCTCTCTGCGTAGTGTTCAAGCACTCAGTTGCATATGATACATCGCCGTGCATGAATATTCTCTCAATCCTCTTTGATGAAACTATCCTCGGTTTCCCATTGGACATTCCCCTCAACACCACCTTCTTGTCTTCAACATCTTTGAATCCCATCTCCAAATTCTAGTAGTTTATGGTGATCTTTCCCAACGAATACAACCACTGGACCCCCAAGACTATATCTATATCAGATAGGTCAATTACATAAAAAACATCAGTTGCCGAGTAGTTTCCTTATTTTAATTCCATATTTGGAATTCTGTCTAGACAGATCATGTTGTAGCCATCTGCTACTGCTACATTAAATCCCTCGAACTCCTCTGTCTACAAGCTTGTCCTGGCCACCAATGATGCATCAATAAATTTGTGGGTCTCCCCACCATCCACCAAGGTTGTGACTCTCTACCCCTGAATGACTCCCTTGATCCTGAGGGTGTTGTATCGGGGAACTCATGATAGAGTCACTATGACACCACCCTTAATCAATGCGCGTGGCTTTGCCTCCACATGTGGCAGTTCCCCCTTCTGTGGTTATGTCCTCTCCCTTGGTTGTGTATCATGAGGATGATCCTCTCCTGAGTTGTTGGAATCACTATCATGTGTAGGTTTTGTTGTCTCCTCCTCATCGCTATCTGAGACCACCTCTATATAATGGACCTTTCCTTTTCCCATGCACCTGTAGCCTGGCACCCAAGGCTCTTTGCACGTGAAGCAAAGTTTATTCCTCTTTAACTATCGTCGAGTCTCATCATCAAGCTTATCATTCCCTTTCCACTCCCTCTGAAAGGGTTTTTGGCCTTTGTTTCTCTGTGGGATGAAGGGTTTGGAAAATTTCTTTTGCTTCGACACTGAATCCTCCATGTCTCTAGTGCATATGATAGCATCATGTAGTGTGTGTGGTTTGAATGCTTTCACCCATCCTCTCAATGGTTTTGAGACCCCCTAGGTGAAAAACATAATCAAATGTTGCTATGACATGTCTGATATTGTCACTAGGAGCATATGAAAGTCTACAATGAATGCTTCGGTTGACCCTGTCGGTCACAACTGTGCCAAATATCTAAAGTGAATCTCTGGATCCTTTTTATCAAAGCAATCCATAATATTCTCTGTGAGATCCTTGAAAGATGTAATGTGATTGTGACCCAAGGTCACCAATCCATGATACAACCACTCATGGGCCTTCCCCTCAAAATGTAAAGTTGTGAAATCGATGGCTTCTAATTCGAACATCTAGTTGAGCTGGAAATATGTATCAATATTCTGCACCCATGCTCGAGTTGATCATTTAATTGACCCATCAAAGGAGGGGATTTCTAGCTTCCCAACCTTCCTAATGAAATCAATATTATGTTGTGCTCCTCTGGGCAAGTATCTGGGTATAAATCTGTAACTTATGGTACAAAAATCTTGTAAACTCATATCTCCATGAAACTGAGGACCTAGAGCCATATACTCTCTCATGTACTCTACAGAATTATATGTTGGTTGTCCCTGTCCTTGGTTCATTGTCTGTTGTCCTTCCTGGAAGTCGGGGAAAAGTGGAATACGAATTGTTCTTGTTGATGTAGTGTAAGTGTGAGTAGGTGACTGACTACCGCTAGCTCATGTTGCGTTCCCACTAGAATGACTCACTCCACCTACGCCACTTGCGCCAATGTTACCCATGTTGCTTTGAATTTCTTGTGTACTAGCCACCATCTATGCAATATCCTGCATCATCACATTCTAGCCCCTGGAAAGGTCATCCAATATCCTTAATGTATTGTCCATTGGTGGGGCATGGTCCTTTCCTCTATCTTCTAGATGTTCATGCCAACCACCCATTTCTTCTTCTACCTTTACTTTTGTCTCTGAACTGATACAAATCTCTTCCTTGGCTTTGGTCTCTAAATCAATGTGGAAAGGATTATAATCTTCTCTCTTTCTACATTGCTTCCTTTCCCTTATGTCCTATCTCTGGTATGTGACGTACTTGTCTCCAATGTGTCCTCTATCCTTTGGATAGTATTCCCTCTCAGAATCATGAGTTTTTTAACTCACAAGATGGAAACATATCCAACTCTCATACCACTGAAATATCCCAAATATTGATTTGGCTATCTGACTGAAGTTTCTTTGGGTTTCTAAATGCAGTTTCAAGGATTCTAGATCTAGTTTAGTTTATTCTCATAATTTTTGGGGCTTTAAGCTTGTTTTCACTGCATGTAAATAGTTTTGCTACCAGAACAATGCCCTTTATTGCACTAATGGTAAAGACTAAAATTACAATAAATAGAACACTGGAATATATGCAAAACACTGCTAAATTGTTCAAAACTCTTCATATTGATCTTTATAAGTCTAGATCTAACCTGGAATACACTTGCATGCAAAGGAAATACCAAATCTGCTACATGTGAATGTGGATTTGTTACATGTAAGTCCAATTATGATGCTCGATGGAAGATACATTGCATGCATGGTGAAATATGTTGCATGCATTGCGAATACACTGCACGCAATAGAAATACACTCCAAATGTTGTCACTGATGAATGGAAGATCTCTTGTGGATAGATCTGTTGCATGCGAGTAAATTAAATACCAAATATGCTACATGGGAGTGTGGATCTATCGCATGCAAGTCCAAATATGCTACTGGATGGAAGAAACGTTACATGCATAGTGAAATATGTTGCATGCACTGAGAATACGCAGATATGTTGTCGTTTGATGGGATAACGTCCCTCTTGAACCTCTATGCCTCCCTTTAGATCAATCATGTAACTCCCACGCCCTCCAAGCACCAAGGGAGAGTTTATGAACCTCCCTAACTGATGTGAATCCCTCTGAATAGATCCAATGTTGTATATTCTACAATATTGAAGAACAATGGAGAATCTAGATAATCCTCTTGACTAACTAGGGCGTGTCTTCCAACACCGAAATCAATCACTATGGTGGTTTCACATTGGAAATCCAAAAAAGTCCACAAAGTCGCTCGACTTCTCTCTGCAATCCAATTCTCAATCTCAATATTCGATAATGAGAGGAATTAGGTTTATCCTCCCCTTTATACTTGATCCTCATTCTAATTCCTCGTTCACTTTATTTAATTAAATTGACTTTTCCTAAGTTTTGACTTAATTATTCTTTTAAGTCAGATAATCACATTTTTTTCCATTTTATTACTTAATGTCGCTTTCAACTTAGGCATTTTTGGTGAATGACACTAAATAATTATTTATTCCTTTTTTTTCCCGACTATAGCCTATATGAATCAGTATAGGCTACTGATTCGCTCCTCCTGGAGTCATCATTGGGAAATAGACATTACACCCGGAGCCCTCAATCTACAACCATGCCAATGAATCATTAGCCTTTCCCTCTCTATAGCTTTAGCCAAAGAGTTATGTGAAAAAGAGAGATGCCATTTTCTCTTTCTTTTCCCTCTTTATATAGAGTCCATTCGTGGTAAAGAACCCAATCCCTAGGGTCCATTATTTAATTATTTATTATATTTTAGGGTTTTTTCATCAATTACCATTACTTGTTTTATCATTTTCTTTAATTACCCAAATATCCATAATAAATACTTATTATGACCCCCTTTAGGATTATTATATACTTATTTATAATTATTTATTCATATAAGTATTTATTATGACCATTTTATGAGAATTATTACATTCTTTTTATTATTATTTTATTATTATTATTATAAATACTTATATAAATAATAATAATAATATGGGTCATGACATACACCCCTCCTTCAAGGAACTTCATCATGAAGTTAGTTTTGATTATGTTCTTATAGGATTTTAATTAGCTCACTAAATCCTCCACAACACCCTCTATTAGCTCCCGTACCTTCCACAACACCCTCTATTGGACTAGTATAAATCCACCCAAGTGACTACAACATGCATCGAAATTCCATATCACAACATTGGGGAAGCGCGAGTACTCTCTAGCTATCCTTCTCGACTTTCAGAACCAAGCTTAAAGCATATTGATCTATTCGAAGCCCTAAGGTTCGAGACCTCATCTTCCCAAGAAGGCATCTAGATCGATACTCACATACATCAGACATCTTGAAAGGATGACCTAAAATCCCTCTAAAGAAACCAGGTACTGCACAAGACATCGAATTCCAATCCCACAACACCACCGGTGAGCAATGTTTCAACCATTCTTTGAGACTTTGGCATCACCACTCTAATACAAGGCATAATAACTACTGGCATAATTAGTATATTGTGTTTTCACCAGCCCATAAGATGTTACTTTGTAATATTCTCCTTCATGGTTATGAGCTCCCACGATATCATCAAATAAATCGACCCTCTAGGCCCATTGGTGGATAATATGACAATCACCACCTCACAACATGCAATCAACACATTAGTCATAATATCAACATCTCAAAGAAAGAATCCACATGCTAACTCTCGCATGTCGTCATAAGAATACAACATCATTATCATCATCACATGCTCCCCATGTCATCATGAAACATCTTAGCATAAATATTTCCATGGAAGTACATGATGTCACCACCATAGGAGATATTATCATACGAAATATAACCTCCACATATCTTTATCAAATATATAACAATACAACATTGCATCAACATAACAGTTGGAACCACATACAACATAACATCATGAAAATCACAATTCTTTCAACACATATCAAGGTAAATAAATATCAAGAGCGTGTGTATCATGATTCATCAACAAAATCAAATTTACTAGCCTCCATAATACATAATAGAATGCTAGATTTTATCTCTAAAGAAAGAATTATTATCAAAACATCCATCTAGCCCATGGATCTATTGGGTTAAGTTATACTATGAGTGCTAGGTTCTCATCAAGCTACCAAATGTTTTTCGACAATCGTTTCCTCTTCTTTCAACAATAAGGTTTACAATTTAGGGGTATGTGTAATCAACCTATCAATATGCTAAATTTTTCATATAATTTCCTTGTCTTAATGGACTTTTAACCTTCAAGTAATCCCTAATCAACTAAATTCACAACAATCAGGGAAAGTATTCTTAGTGAGCATCCACAACAAGCTATTAATGACATGAATAGTAAGACTTAAATCATCAAGTCCAACTCGATTTTTTCCAATAGCCTTCTAAAGTAATGCTCAAATGCCTCTAAATCCTCTTTTAATGATTTTCAATCAAGTGGGAATCTCCCGAAAGATTGCAAAGTCAAAATTAAGGCACATGACACATGGGAATTTAATTAGTTTATGTGTTGAGGCATAAAGTCATGCAATCATGTAAATAATTTTCCTAGCAAGTTCCACCATTTAAACATTCACATGCAACTAAATTCAACCCTTTACCATTACGTACATAAGCCAAAATGTAAAGCCATGAATGATCATGTTTTTCTTAATAACTATTGACATATATGCAACAATTTCTCAAGTTTCAAGTAGCAAGATGGAAATAAGGAACTTCTTCCTTTAAAAACATAATCATTAATTTAAGATTCTTTTATTCCCCTCTTCAAGAGGCAACGTCCTTGGAGTAGACTCAACCAAATAATCTTTCAACACACTCTGTAATGATTAAGCTTGAATTTTATTTAACATTACCATTTAACCTTTCCTTTAAACCTTACAAAAATATTGTTTAGTTAATTCCACATACTCCAACAAACAGATGTGGCTTCATTCTTAATTAATGTTATTTGGATATATCAACTAAAAGTTGTCTACAAAATCTCTATTGATTCCTTGAAAAGTTCCATCTGTTGATTCTCTAAACCAATATATAATATCTTCAAGGCACACACACACACACACACACACACATATTAACAAGTTTGAATCCAATAGTTCTCCAAATATCTCATAAGAATTGCAATAGTTGACAAAAGACCATATATTTCATCATGCCAAGAATATAAAACTATGCATATAGTGAACCACCAAATTAAAGAAGCTAATACATCTCCTCTATAATAAGCATGGATATGTTGCACAATTTGCATCTAATGAACATAAGTAGCGAATATAGTGGAGAATATTAGTAAACTGGCTCAATATAGAAGGCAAGCATAATGCATGGGAGGTTGTGCATTATTTCAAACAAGGATTCTTCCTTAACCAACCATATAAAGTAATACCACCAACGTTTTCAGCAAACAAAAATATTCCATGCTTAGTTTGTTGAGAGTAATTAATTCAAATTTGTAGCCATTGCTACAATGTGTTTCTAGTAGAAGAAGGTAAGAGTGAAATGATAGGGGAGTCTTAGGGGTGTCGATAGATTTTATGGATCAAATGGTTAAAGCACATCATTACAATTCACATGGCCATAATTTACTCTATGCCAAACCCACCAAATCAATGCAACTTAAACACAAGGAACATAAATATTGGAAAATATTCAAAGTGAGAAAAAGGGCCCTTTTTCCCTTAACCAGGTTGTTAGAAAAACAGGACCATGGAGCAATAAAATAAAACAAATGCATAAATAAAACAAAGAAGATACACAATACAATAGAGACACATATTTACATGGTTCACCCAGTGCGGGCTACGTCCGCCAGAGAATTTCTAGGTCCTTCCTTTATTATTATCCAGCATATGAAGGGATACAACCTACAGCGAACCCGTTGTAACTTCCTCTTATTTCTCTCACAATCTCCTATCTCAGAATACAATATTCACCATAATGCATAGCCGCAATACATTTCCCTTATAACAGAGGGTTGCCTTCTAGGGAAAAAAACCCTAACATAATTTTCTACCGTTAGATCTGCGACCTTATCATGAACGATCTAGATTTACAATGAAATTACAATATACATTTACAAGGCAATTTTTCCTTCGGGGGCTTTGCCCCCAAACCCCACAGAGGGGGTAACCCCCACTCTGTACTCCCCCACGTGGAAGAGTGTACATACTTCTGGGGTGTAAAGTCTTCATGAGGTATAAACATGGCCGAAAACAATAGACCTCTAAATCAGGAAGATAATCAGGCTCCACAACCAACAATCTCCCACTTGGAGACTAATATCAACAACTCCACCACTGATGTATATGATGGACTATGAACCTTCTTGGACTTGGAAAATTTCTAATCTTCATCTTCATTCTTGAAGACCAACTAAAACTGAGCAGGAACTCAATTTCTCCCTAGTTACTCCCTTTGTTAACATGTCTACAGGATTCTGGCTAGTGTGTATATTTTCCAACTTCAAATGTCCATCTTGCAAGACAGATCGTATGAACTGGTACCTCAACTATATATTCTTAGTCTTCGAATGGAAGGCTGATTTATTTGCAAGATGAATGGCACTCTCACTGTCACAGTACAACCTACTATTCTCCTGCTTCTTTCCTAATTCCTCCATAAACCTTTGTAACCAAATCATCTCTTTACTAGCCTCTATAGCAGCAACATACTCTGCCTTTGTTGTTGAAAGTGAAACAACCTTTTGCAGTTTCAAAATCCAACTTACTGTTGTTCCACCTATAGTAAAAACATACCTTGTGGTGTTCCTCCTGGTGTCTTTATCGCCTGCCATATATGAATCAACATATCCCTTTAGAAAAGTGGTTGAACCTCCAAAACATCATGCATGAGTGGTAGTACCTCTCAAATACTTGAGAATCCACTTTATTGCCTCCCAATGTTCTTTACCTGGATTGTTCATATACCTGCTCACAACTCCCATTGCATGTGCAATATCTAGTCTTGTGCAAACCATCGCATACATCAAGCTGCCAACTTTTGATGAATAAGGGATCTTGGACATGTATTATATATCCTCCTGTGTCTTGGGACACATTTCCTTAGTTAATTTGAAATGGATAGCCAAAGGTGTACTAACTGGTTTTGCATTTTTCATTCTGAACCTCTCCAACACCTTCTCTATGTACTCACCCTGAGACAATGTCAATTTGCAATTTTTCATGTCTCTTGTTATTCTCATACCAAGGATTTTCTTTGCAGCACCCAAATCCNNNTTAGACCCTGCAACAAGCATGTCATCTACATACAATAGCAAGATAATATATCTTCCATTTTTTAGCCTTTTGAAATAAACACGGTGATCAAAATGACATCTACTATAACCCTGTTCTGTCATAAACCTGTCAAACTTCAAATATCACTGCCTTGGAGCTTTCTTTAGGCCATACAAGCTCTTTTTCAACCTGCATACCAAATTCTCCTTCCCTTTGACCTCATACCCCTATGGTTGTTGCATAAAAATCTCTTCCTCCAAATCCCCATGGAGAAAAGTTGTTTTAACATATAATTGTTCATTATGAAAATCTTCTACTGCCACAAGACTTAAAATAGACCTAATTGAAGTCATTTTAACAACAAGAGAAAATATTTCATCAAAATTTATACCTTTCTTTTGTGCAAACCCCTTTACAACAATTCTAGCCTTGTACCGCTTTATTCCTCCATCTTATTCCTTCAACTTGTAAACCAATTTATTCTGCAATGCTCTTTTTCCTGCAGGCAACTGAACCAAGTCCCAAGTATGGTTATTTACCAAGCAATCCATTTCCTCTTTCACGCCTTACTCCCACTTCTTTTTGGTGTCTACCTACATTGCCTCTTCATAACATTCCGGTTCACCGGAATCAGTGAACAATAAATAATACAATGAAGGAGAGTATCATTCAGGGGGTATACTTAACCTAGTATATTTTCTAACAACACTTGCAGGTGTTTGAGATACTCGCTGCTCCTGTTGTTGTACATTTTGATTTTCTGGTTCCTTTGGAATTTCTTTTTCAGTGATCTCATCAAGCACTGTGTATTCTTGTTTTTCTTTTTCCTATTTATTTCCCTACAACTGATCTTTGTACATGACCTTCTCATTGAATATGACATCTCTACTCCTAATGATTTTGTTATTTTCATAATCCCATAAGCGATAACCAAAATCATTAACACAGTATCCAATAAAGTTACACTTCTTGGATTTTGCCTCAAGCTTTGTTCTATTTTCTTTACCAATATGGACAAATGCTTCACAACCAAAAGTTTTCAAAAAAGAATAGTATACATTTTTTTCTATCCATTCCTCCTATGGAATTCTACCATCCAAAGAGCTTGAAGGTCCTCTGTTTATTTTGTTATTTTCAAAAATACAATGTACCTACCTTCTCTCCTTTTGCTATCACCAATGATCCTTTGATGACCTTCCACGTCTTATCTGTAAATATGGATATACAACCTTCACTTGCCAACTACCTTGTTGAAATTAGATTTTTCCTTAAATCTGGAACATGTCTTACCTCTTTCAACAACCATTGGTTTCCACTACGTTGCTTTATTTTTGCCTTTCCCATTCCAACAATTTTTCATGGTGCATCATCACCCAAATGAACCTGTCCAAAATCACCTGGAACATAATCTAGAAAATGTTTCCTATAGGGTGTGGCATGAAATGAGGCCCCTGAATCTACTACCCAAGACTCAGAAACATGATCTATAGAAAGAATCAAAGCATATTGTAACACATCACCTGTTACATTTGCTTCTTGATTTCTCTCATGTTGTCCATCTATTTGTTTCTTTGGAGCTCTGCAGTCTTTCTTCAGATGTCCTTTCTTCCCACAATTCCATCACTCTATCTTTCCAAGTTTGGATTTAGATCTTCCCTTCCTAGAATTCCTGTGGTTCCCTGGTCCCTTTCCTCTATCCTTTTGTCTTCCCCTATTCTCCATGTTCAATGCATTACCTGATGTCTCACCTATTCTTTTTTGTCGCATTTCCTCACTAAGGATAACACCAAAAACATCATCAAATTTTAAAGTATTTGATCCAGAGACAGAGTTACTTATAGCCATGACCAAGCCATTCCATCTTTCTGGCAAGGAGCACAAGATTAGAAGAGCCCTGACCTCATCATCAAAGTCCACTTTTACAGAACTTAGTTGATTAGTAACCATATTAAAATCATTTAAATGATCTGAAACAGACCCACCTTCTGATATCTTCATATTAAATAATCTCTTCATTATAAATACCTTATTGGACATCGAGGGTTTTTCATACAATTTAGCCAATGTGTCCATCAAAGCCTTCGTTGTCTTTTGTTTCGAAATATTGAAAGTCACGGACGTTGTCAAGCTCAGTCGTATCGTTCCTAGAGCCTTTCTGTCAAGAATCTCCCTTTCTTCTTCCTTCATGGTCGTCAACTTCTTTGCTACTCTGCCCAATGGTAGGAATAGATACTTTTGATATAAATAATCTTCCATCTGCATCTTCCATAACTGGTAGTTTTGGCTGTTAAATTTATCGACCCTAAACTTTCCATCTTCTGCCATTGGTCCCACTCGAACCAGGAACCCTCTTTTCCTAGGAGTTACCTTTCGCTCTGATACCAGTTGTTAGAAAAATAGGACCGTGGAGTAATAAAATAAAACAAATGTGGAAATAAAACACAAAAAATACACAATACAATAGAGACACAGATTTACGTGGTTCACCCAGTGTGGGCTACGTCCACCAAAGAAATTGCCAGGTCCTTCCTTTATTATTATCCAGCATATGAAGGGATACAACCTACAACAAACCCACTGTAACTTCCTATTCTTTCTCTCACAGTATCCTATCTCAGAATACAATATTCACCATAATGCATAGCTGCAATACATTTCCCTCA
>CBVK0100919667.1:0-17306 GCA_900067695.1 Picea abies | reverse complement strand
GTTGGTGCCTTCACTCAGTTCGTGCTGAAGTAAAAAGGAAGTCGGTGCTTCCACCCTGTGGTTGCTGGGATTCTGTGGGAGTTGGTTCTCTCAGCTAGTTGGTGCTGGCAATCAGAGGTTGTAGCCTCTATGAGTTGGTGCTCATAAAAGATGAGATGTAACGAAGCTGGAGCTGTTGAACATCTTAAGAAGACGAGGTTTTTTCCCTGGTTGGGTTTCCTCTTGAAAAATCTGTGTTTCATACTTATGAATGAATGTTGTGTGTGATTGATGTTCTTTATGTTACCTGCTTTATGTTTTTAACTCTGGATTTCACAGTAAAGACTCACTGCCACTAAGATTAATGATTCAAAGTTAGAAATGAGAGAAATGGTTAATAATCTACACTAATTGATTCACCCCCCCCCCCTCTCAGTTAGTTCATACCTGTAACAAGGAGTCCACATTGATGAATCAACAAAGGGTGGTTTAGTTTGTTGCATGGGTGGGTAATTTATTTGATTTGGGTATTGCATTTGATTATAGGGATGGTAACTCATTTGATTGAAAGAAGGATAATTATTCCAATGATTAGAAGATGTAAATGGCATGTTAGGATTCATACCTTGTCCCCTCGATTGCAATTTCCTTCTCTGTGTCAACAAATAGATAGCTTCATCTTCTTCGTCCATTGGTTGTAATGCTGCCTTGATCCCTGGTAAAGATGGACATTGTTGAGTTTCATGATCTTTACCACAGATGGTGTAGATTGGATTTTTGTCCAATGGACATTCCCTTCGTGGGTGCTTGTCTCTGCATTGAGAACAAAAGATGGACAGGGCTGCTTCTGCTTCTGCTTGCTTCTTTTGAATCTACAGGGTATCAATTTGTGAGGCAAAGAGCTTAACATTTCATTTTTAAAACCTTCAAGTAAATTACCTATCTCGGCTCTTGTTGCTCCCCCACTGGCTGATTTTTGGACTCTTGAAAATGTGGTGTCCCTATTGTTTGATCTATTTCTTGAAGCTCCTCTTGAATATCTTTTGCATAAATTAACAATTTCATCATATGATTCCTTAGATATGTCCCCTTTTCCAAGCATATTCAGCATATCTAGACAGTCATCCCTTACTCCTTTTAATAATATAGTTTTGAGAATATCCTTACTTACATTGGGGTGACTGGATCTTTGTAGATTATATTGTATCCTTTCTACAAAGTCCTCCAGGTTTTCATCCTCTTTCTACATCATCTTAAATATATCCTCCCTCTTTTCTCTTGTTCGGCAATAGTCCTAGTATTTATTCAGAAATTTCTGTTTCATTTGGTCCCAAGTTGTGATTACATAGCCCCCAAGACTCATGAACCATCTTAGTGCATTTCCTTTTAATGTTGTTGGAAATAGATTTAATTTTTGAGCATTGATAATGTAATCATAACTTCTGCATAATATATCAAACTCAAAAAGGAATTCATCGGGATCTTCTGAAGACAAACCATGAAAATTAGGTAGTGCTGAGAGTGGAATGTTCTTCATGGGGGATACTCCTCTAGGAAGGTCACCAATAGGAAATCCTAATGTGGAGAAAGAGTTTTCATCATTTACCTCTCCTTTAGGACCTGCCTGTTCTTCATGATGCAATTCTTCATTGTACTCATCCATGTTTTCTTCTGTCTAATCCCCTGCTACACTTGCTCTATCCTCAATGTTTCATGCTAGTTTCTAGACTGTCTCAAGACTCCAAACTTCTTTCCCTATTTCAAAGTTTGCTTGAAATGAAGGCTGGGATTTTTTTTTCCGAAGGTTTGGTCGTTGAGAAGCTGATTCAGACTTTGATGTAATCTCATCAAAATAAGTCTTTCTTCCTCCTCTTCCTCTTCCCCTGCCACCTGTAGGGTCAGTGTTTTTTGTCTCCACTTCCTCTCATGCAATCTTTGTATCTGAAAAATCATAAGTGCATTTGAAATCTATAATTGCCTTCCCCGGCAACGGCGCCAAAATGTTGGTCACTATAATTTCTTATTTAATCTAAACAATCAAGTGCTACATAAATTGTCAACCCAGGGAAGTCTGTTTATTTCAAAGAAAACCACGCACTATATATGCTCAATCTCAAAAGCAACCTAGAGTTGTAGCAAAAACTATATTAATGACACTTGCCTTGAATAAACTGAAGTTCTGACTTGGATCACAAGAAAGAAACCCACCTATTGCAGAGCTTAAAGAAATGATTAATTTGAAGAATCCTGGATTACATTAAAATAACAACAAGATGCTGCAACAAGAAATACCAACTATTCTATAACCAAAGAATAGGACCCTAAGTCCCAAGCAGGAACCTTCAGCACTTGTTTCCGATCATCACACTTCATGAACTCATTGCTTGACTGAAACAATTGGAACACGTTGAAGACTAACTAATTCCTAACAGAGAACAGGACCCTAATTCCCAAGCAAGAATCTTCAGCACAAGTCTCTGATTAGCACACTCATGAAAATAATTGAAGGCTAACTATTTCTAACAGAGAATAGGACCCTAATTCCCAAGCAGGAACCTTCAGCACAAGTCTCTAATTAGCACACTCATGAAAATAACTGAAGACTAACAATTTCTAACAAAGAATAGGACCCTAATTCCCAAGCAGGAACCTTCAACACAAGTCTCTGATTAGCACACTCATGAAAATAATTGAAGACTAACTATTTCTAATAGAGAACATGACCTTAATTCCCAAGCAGGAACCTTCAGCACAAGTCTCTGATTAGCACACTCATGAAAATAATTGAAGACTAACTATTTCTAACAGAGAACAGGACCCTAATTCCCAAGCAGGAACTTTCAGCACAAGTCTCTGATTATCAAGCTTTCATAAATCCACCAAGCAAGGTTGCTAACTAGAATGCTTAACAGTTACTCAAACATGAATCGTATGAAAACAATGTAGCAGCAAGACAGAGTTCAATAAAGTAGTGTTGCATCAAAATAGATTTTACTCAAAGCATAAATAGAAATAATACTAGCACACTATAAATCTAATGGGTGAATCTTGTGAAGAAGGTGGGCCCTCCCTTCTCACAAGATTCCCCTGAAAAGAAAAGGCTAGAGAGAAATGCTCAGAACAGTCTTTTATTCATCTGTCAATGTATCATATTACAATCTGAAATGAAGTACATCCCTCTCTGTAAACCCCTCTTAGTACAAAAACTAAATATCCCCTCGAATGGTGATTTCCTCTTATTTAAAGAGGAGAATCCCTCCGATACAATTTGATCCACAAATTACAGGTGTATGAGTCCTATTCTTAGTTAAATCGACTTTCTAAACTGGAATAGGATATCCTAATTTCCCGCAACAGAATGCTATTACAAGTGCTGAGTGAGGTGTTGATGTTGCGGCTAGAGTAACAGCTTCTTTATTTGTTTCTTGTTACTATTGTTGTATGTTGTTTAGGCATCGCAAATCACGGGCTATTTCAGCCACGGGATTTGCGTTCTGACTGTTTCAGCACTTCTCAGGAAGCAATGATGGTTTATGCTTGGCTCATGGTGTAGCTGTTGTAGTCAATCTGTGTAAGTTGTTGTTCAACATTGTTGACCACGGACTGTGTAACAGCTTCCTCTGTGTTTTAGCATCGTTGACCATGGACTGTGTAATAGCTTCTTCTGTGTTTCAGCATTGTTGACCACAGACTGTGTAGCAGCTTCTGTGTTTCATCATTGTCGACCACGGACTGTGTAACAGCTTCTATGTTTCAGCATTGTCGACCACAGACTGTGTAACAGCTTCTGTGAGTTTTTGTTTCAGCAACAGGCCTCAATGCTAATCTTCCGTTCGAACTGTTTCAGCACTTATACATTTCTACTCAATGGTTAAGTATGAGAGTGATGTAAAATTATACGCAAAACAGATTAAACATATAGTAAAGAGAAGATACATTGTATACCTTTGGAAAGATAAGATAAAGTGATAATATGAGTTTAAATGTGAGTGAAACAAGAGTGTAATGGTGGCAAAACGTATGGGCAAAAAGGTACATTGTGTGGTCCTAACAACTATGAGAGAAAACGAGACTCATAACACCACCAATTAGAATCTTTTCATAAAATGTCCCAAAATCTGCCTCTACACCAATGTATTCATTCCATCCCCAAAGATTTATAAAGTTTTCTTGCACGGAGTGCAGGCTCCTCTTTTATCCATCCTTCTATACTCATGAGGCCAATCATATATAGAGGAATTTCATATGGAATTTAAAACATTCTGACTTCCTCATAATTCTAAAAACAGATACAAGTTACAAAAAGTAAGAACAGTTGTATTATTTAAAGGGACCATTAGTAATCGGTCTGTCATATCAGGAATCCCTTCCCTTAAGCCGACATCTGTCCAAAACTATCTGAAATACACCAAAATTTTACCTGAGGATTCACCTCATCTTGGCGATTTCCTCCTCCAGGGTACTCCACCAATCGAAATTTTCCCCAACGTTCTCTATCATCTCAGTTTTGGCCTCTGATTTCCTCCTTTTGATCCTCTTCTTCTTTGTGTTTGGGTGGTAGGTGTTGTTTTCATGTTCATTTATGACAAGATCCCTCATAACGGGGTTTAATTTTACTCCCGACTCTGTCTCAGTTTCAGGTTCGGTATAAAATTTAGTTGCCAGCATCTGCAAGACCCATCTTTCATTCTTACTTATTGACCTGACTGGTACCTTAGCCGAGAAACCGATCATGCCAAAAACCATTTGACGGGTATTATCCATGCCTTCTGGACTTCGCAGAGACCTTGATTTGGCCACCCTTTGAGTTTACAGAATTTAGGAGCATAGGCCGAGCTTGTTTTTCTTACGCATAAGATGACAATTTCCTAGAATAGGATAAAATGATTCATATCTAAGGTTTGATGGTTTGTGTACTTTTCTCACGAATTACTGTCATAGTACCTTGGTGTGGCATGCTTCATCAATCCACTTCGAATGATGAGCCTCAAATTAGTTTTTCGACGATGTCCTTTTGGTACATCATCCGGGAAAATACCTAGACCGATGATGTGAGGTGATCTGACCAACCGCCATTCTCCCCGCGAGCTATCGACATGACGTTTTGAACCACGTGACATCAGGGCCATAGGAAAAGTGGTTTCAGGGAATCTGTCATCTCCCCCAATGCGTGTGTAAGAGTGCCACATGTTCCTCGTTGAAACCAGATTAGTTTTCCCTGGTCTACCTTTGCAAGGTTAAGTTTCATGCTATTTGTGTGTCCGATGTAGGCTTTGACCGTAGATCTAATATTCTTCAAGATTGACGGCCCGCCGAGCTACTCCCTTCCCACTTTCACTACATTCATTCATACGCCGTGGAATATAGTCGAGCGCCTTGAACTATCATGCCGCTACTTAGGTATAGCATCTCTCTAAACTTCAAAAGTTTTTAGATCCCGATAAAAATTGTTAGGGTGATAACAGGTTCTAGAGGGAACTTCGCAGAAGGAAAATTTGCAAAATTGGAGCTTCGTCGGGATAACATAACAACATCACATGGCACTTCACCATGGAGAAGAAATATAGTCGTTGGGACCAATATAAATGTTCATCCGACCCTCCGAACGGGTAGAAAGGAATTTATGGTTCGCCACCAGACTGTTGAACTGCGCCATAACAAACAGAACAGAGTTAATGAAGGATTCTCGACCGTTACAAGCAATCCATTGCCAAGTTATCTATTTATCCCATTGTTCCATGCATCGAGAACACTTTTGCTAACCATGAATCTAAGCCCGCAAAATTTTTGATTTTATATAGTGATCATTGCACCATTGCCTTCTATCCTATTGCAGTGTCTAAGTTACTCCTTGAACCCAAAGATTTCCAACCCTGAGCATTTATGTTGGACGATTTCAGCGCTGTAGAGAGATTTTTCAAAGAATTTATGATCTATCTCATGACTGAAAGAGTCATGTCGATGTCTACAGGTGTACAAGAATCATCGACGAGAGGACTACAAGCCTCTTCATCGACTGCTCGTGGATTGGGGCCATCTCGACCATCAGCAGAGAAGATAACCAAGCATAAAGACGGCCTAGAAAACATGAAGTTGATTCCATCCATATTGCCTGATTACATCCTTCCTCTAGCTGGCGCGGTGAATTGTGATAGTGTGCCAAGAGACTTTGAGTACACTGTGGTCATTGCGTACCTCCCGAAGGGGATACGCGCAGTTCAAACAAAGCAGGACAAGATCACGATGTTGAAGTTTAGTGAATTCAATCTCGGAGATCGAAATATCTAGGGTATGGTCACCCCATACAAGTACCTAAATAGAAATAAAGAGAATACCTCTAATATCATCCCTCAGTCATGGATGATGAACCTCGCGTAGTCCACCGTGTTGAATGCCATGAAGATCCCACACTTCGGAAGACACCAGGAAGTCAATGCATGTGTCAAGTTGCTACTGTAGTGTTACCATGGAGACTACTTATGGCTAGACCGCTACATTACAGTTGATCCAACATTGATCCACAGCATCACAGTACTGAGTATGCAAAGACTTGACCCACAAGACTTTTATCCAGAAAAAGTCATAGATCACACACTAGCACAGAAGATCAAGGATACATACAATGATGTTGAGAAGGGAACAAGAGGCTACAAGGTAGCTTCCATCCAAAGTGGTGTAGTTCACCTCACATGTCAACTAATAGATGGAAATTTAGTAAGGAAGATCTGACCTACGAAGGTCACTGGCTTTGTTGTTGACCTCGCAGGGAAGTGCGTGGAAGGCCTACAGATGAACTGGGCGAAGTACCTAGTTAACCAGTTGGAACTAGATTGCCTAGAAGCACAAGATCGGGGTTATGAATTTTATTTCAGATGGCTCCTAGTCCTCATTGCATTTGTTTCCTAGGAGATATCAGAAGGAGTGACCTTCCCCAACATAGAGCCATTCAAACCACTTTCCATGAAGTTCGCTACCCTATGGTATTCAACTGATATGAACAAACAGTTGCAGTCGAACATTTTGTTTCATACATACTACCTCCAGCTAAAATGAGCCATCGAATCCAAGCCTTGCATGACTCTGAGCACCCTACAAAGGTTCCAACCACTAATGAAGTTCAACGCAATTCAACACTTTATCTACATTACAGTGCGAGCAGATGAACACCAAGAACATATCTAGTCATATTACAAACTCACAGAATAAGACCTTGAGGATATCACCAAGGAATGGTTCATTGACCTCATTATCCCTGCCAACCCCTTAGAGATATCCAATATTGACAGCCCAAAGGAAACTCATAAAGAACAGAATACACCCGGAACCAGCAGCCAAAAGAAGACTGAGGAGGTCCAAAACTTAAGAAGCACCTCAATGAAGACCGCATCCATGTCACCTGACTGAGAGGGTGGTGACAAAGTATAAGCTGAACAGAGACCAGGAAAAGTAACACCGCCCAGAGACAAGGTTGACCCTTTGAATAAGAGGAAGGTTTCCCCCTCGAAACCTTATTTCAAAAAGAAATCGAAAGCCTCCATGACCAAGATGTAGACTGTCCTCACCTCTGATGATTTTTATTTTATCATAGCAGCCCTGAATGATGCTTCACTAGAGATAGTAGAGAAAAAAGGAGCGAAGCAAGAGAAAATGTATGATAGGATTGAAGTTGAACTCCAAGGGGTACAATAGGCCCTTCAGTCCAATCGCGTAGTCTCCACTACGCCTCTGCCATCAGGAGAACCAGAGTTGGGAGATGAGCCAGCCCAACTTGGCCAACTAGCTGAGACAGTTGAAGCTCACCTTCGATGAGCATAAGAGGAAATAGAACAAGCCACCTAGGCTTTGACGCAAGTGCAAGGATTACTTGTAGAACAATGTCGAGCTGCAGAACAAGAAAATATTTATCTCCAAGAAAATTTTGATGAAGAAAAAGAACAGTTATGGATGAGACCCCATAGGATGTAAGGGATCAAAGAGAAGAAACTGCTCAAAGTGCTATTGAGAGAATAAAATCCCTTGCTATGGAATGTAATAAAATTACTAATCGTAGTGCCCAGACCTACAAAAAACTCACTGAGAATCCAAAACCGAAGGCACTGGAGTCACGACTCTAAGAGGTGAAGTATCAATCTGAAACGATACAAGCACAGCTGAAGCCCCTGTCAGTTGTGGAAAGAATGAAGCGATCCCAGGAGCAATGCACTGCCCAGTAGTAGATCCACACTATCTAAAGTAGAGTTATGGAAGTAACTTAGAGGCTCCAACCTGTACAAGATAAGGCTTACCAACTGTTCACAGAGGTTGAAAGCCGAGGAGTAGAACTGGAGCAGGTTGTCACTACAATTGAATAGCACTTGGAGGGACCTATCAACAACACAATCACCCAAGATTTCGTTGAATAGGAGGCCAAAGCACAACAACAAATCGAGGAAGCTCGAGCTATGCTTGAGGTTTTTGAAGCAGAACTACCCAGATCAGAGTGACTCGGGACGAGTCACAAGTGAGTGTTGGGGGCCTGTTGGCCCTTGACTAAGTTTTGGGAGATCCTTGGTCAATTTTGACCTATTTTTGGACTTCAATAGCCTGTCAAAGGAGGAGTGCAAGACGAAGTATATATCGCGGGATATCGGCCCCTTTTTGGGATTTGGGATTATGTAACGGGTATGGGATGTTGTCCCATGGGTTTACCCATATTTAGGCCTATTTTGTAAAGTATAAATAGATGTCTAGGCAATGTAAGAGGGACATCTATGTGATGTTAGGCTAATATGCTAAGTGATATATCTATGTGATAGAAGGATTGTAAGTTCTATGTGCATACTGTGTAAGACTTGAAGAGATAAGTGCAAGTCATTGTAAGAGGTTGTGGAAGGTTGTGTGCTTAAATATACTCGGGGAAGGAGGATCTAGCGAGCTGTGCAGATCTCTGGTCCTATGTGGAGTAGGGTGTTGAGGCTCTATGCATGTAACCTATTGAAGAATCTAATAAAGAAGAAGAGTTGGTGGATGTAGCTGCAGAGTGGGGGTGAACCATGATTGTGTTTCTCTTCTTTTTATGATATCTTGATGTGTTTATGTATTTAATTGCTAAGTGCTTTGATATAGATAGATAGATCTGTTTATGCTTTGTGCTAATGACGTATATGGATGTTAGATCTGACCTATGTAAATATGCTTAGTGCTTGAATATGTTAGATCTAACCTACTTCTCTATGATAAGTTCTTAGATACATCATATATGACTGAATGATGTGATGCTCTATTTTATCTTTGAAGTAGATAATAGTTAAATATTGATGAACTGTCGATGCTAAGTGTTTTGTTAAGTGTTACAATCACAGATCTGTGTCCCAGCTAAGGTTTCTAAGTCTTGCAACCACCCCTGCCTCTACCTCATGTGAGACTTCATCTTCTTCACAGGTGTTGCCAAAAGGGCCAGTAGTTAGGGTTTTTTTGGTGCGTTTTTGTAGCGTTGAACCTTAGTTCTACCCCTGTGCCAACAATGGTATTTTATTAATTGAAGTTTATATTGATGATATTATTTTTGGAAGTATTGATGATAGGTTAAGCTAGAAATTTTCAAAGGATATGCAGAATGAATTTGAAATGTCAGTTCTTGGAGAACTATCCTTCTTTTTGGGTCTTCAGATACGTCAAAGCAACCAAGGAATTTTTATTTCTCAAACTAAGTATATCAGAGAAATGCTAAAGAGGTTCAGATAGGAAGATTGCAAACCAGTTACCACTCCTATGCAAACCAGTTGCAAGTTGAGAAAATATTATGATTCAAAGTATACATACCAGAGGAAATATAGGTCAATGATTGGTATCTTACTATATGTGAAAACATCTAGACCAGATGTAATGCAGGCATTTGGACAGGTGGTACAATTTCAAGCAATGCCAAAGGAATCACATGTATTAGCAGTGAAGAGGATTTTCAGATATATCAAAGGAACAAAAGAGTTTGGATTATGGTATCCAACCGGAAAGGATCTATCATGTATTGCCTACAAAGATGCAGATTGGGAAGGTTGCATTGATGACCGATGAAGCACTAGTGGAGCAATGTTCTACTTGGGTGAGTGTTTAGTATCTTGGCTAAGAAAGAAAAAATCATCAGTATCTTTATCTACATTCAAAGTAGAGTATATTCCAGCAGCAGGATGTTGTACTCGAGTTCTATGGATATGAAACAAACTTCGACAAATATACATGTTGAGTGTGATGAGACCATTCCAATATATTGTGATAATACAAGCACCATCAATATCTCAAAGAACCTGGTGATGCACTCTAAGATGAACCACATTCCAATAAAGTATCACTTTCTATGGGAACATGTTGCATAGAAGAACATCAGAGTTGAATATGTTGGCAAAAAGAACAAGTGGAATACATCTTTACAAAATCGCTTCCAAGGGAAGCCTTTGAGTATTTTCACCAGAGACCTGGAGTAGTTTCTACTCCAAAATGAATGATTTTGAGTTCTTATCTTATATGTCTTATATTTACACAAGGAAGCACCACAAAGAGGACAGTTCAGGTTGGGGGATTAGTTTCAGGAAGAGTTTAGTTAAGGGGAGTATCCCCAAGGACAGTTCAGTTAGGGGGAGTAGCCCTGGATGGAAATATATCTTTTCCATTGATGACAAAGGGGAACAAATTTATCAGATTCAAAGGTAAATGCTTGGAGAAAGAGAACATAGGCATGGTTCCTGGGGAAGCGATGGTCACATAGGGAGCATGAGTGATATGTCTTCAGTATTGCATCAGAGTGTTTCCATCAATTCCAAAGGGGGATATCGTTGATTAATTGGGTTGGTTTTCATTGATGTCAACCCTTGAAGAAAGTCTGGTAGAAAATTCCAGTAACACAAAGCTTTGGGTAATGGACCCAAGTTTGTTTGATGGATAATGGTATGATTTTTTATATATTTGCAGGAAAGACTATTATATATGGATATTACATGTCAATTCATTTCCAGTGGTATGTGGAACATCACATAACGCCTCACGGTTAGATATTTATGGACTTGTGAAGTTGGAGAACCCTCGTGAGTCATCTAGAAGCCCCAAAAGGTCAAAGTAGTCAAAGTGGTTGCAAACAAAGAAGAAATTATTTAAATAATAAAGTGAAGTGATGAGTGTACTATAACTTAAAATGGATACGAAAGAGATTATTTAAATAATAAATTTGATGGAGAAATTACTAAGTGGACAAGTAGTTAGAAATGGGTTAGCCATAAAATAAGGAAAGTGGGTTAAGATGGTTAGAAGGTAATTTAAATAATAAAGTGAAGTGATGAGTGTACTATAAGTCAAAGTGGATACAAAAGAAATTATTTAAATAGTAAATTTAATGGAGAAAATACTAAGTGGATAAGTGGTTAGAAGTGGGTTATCCCTAAAATAAGGAAAGTGGGTTAAGATGGTTAAAAGGTAACCCCTTGAGGAAGCTACATGAAAGTATAAATAAGAGACAAGGCTCTCTCATTTTAATCACACTTGAGCATATTGAATATCTACAAGTCACTGAGGTAACCAAAGGATATCTAAGCCAAATTTTAGAGGGAAGGTGAAGTAAAGAAGGCCCAAATTCAAGGGAGGATAAATTATTTTGATGATGCTTTCTAAGGTATGTTATTTTCAGGTCATCTCACCATTTTTGCAATAACAATTTTTTCTAGAATGATTCAGACCATGAAATTGGGAGTTCATTGAGGAACAATATCCAAGTAGTTTTTATAAAAAAATCATATTGTGGGTCATTGTATTTTTGAAGTTACACTCCATGGAAAATAGGGTTTGTGGCTAGTCCTGAAACTAGTCTAAAACATGTGTTTCGGGTAAAAATGACATAACTTCTTCATAACAGACAGATCCAAATTCAGTAAGAATAAATTTATTGGTTAGAGTATAGTCTTTAGTATTCTTTGTACCATTTTTGGATCCATACAACAAATATTATGTGTGGGGAACGCTCTACAAGTTCGCTCTCTAGAATAAGCCAGAATTCAACAAGGTATTCCATTTTTGCTATAACTCATTTTTTGAGAGGTTCCAAGTAGTGAAACCTGGAGGAATTGCATAAAAGACACTGGAGAAAATTGTGTAATATTTTGAGATCTTTATTCATTATAGGTACATAGTTATTATTATTTCAAGTTAGGGTTGTTGACTAATCCAAAATTAATCATGTGAGACTAAAGTAAAGTTTTATGAAAATGCTAGTCTCTTGTTGTTAAAGTTAAGGAAGATTTGCAGGTATATGATCATATACACCAGATCTATTATAGATTTACAAATCAGATTTGGATGATGAAATTGATGAGGGATTTTGGTTGAGGTACTATTGGCAGCCATTTTGCATTTTTATCTTTTCCTTATAAGCTGCCTACACAAGGGTTTTGAACCCTAAATACTTGTCGTAATTCTTGAAAACAGAACGACACTATTATCTTGCACTATTCACACGCCCGCCTTTCATTTTCATTTTCACGACTGCAAGCGTGAAAACCTTGTGTTGGAAGTCATGTCGATGGCATTAAAATCGTCACTGGATTATTATGAATGCTCTTGTTCATGTGACCATTTCGCTTCTAACTCGATATTGGTCATACATGGGTCAAAACACCAAACCTTTATTCACTTTGCATTTTTTGTTGATATGGTTTCAATTTGTAGGTTCATGATGCAATGATTTTTGGTGTCTTTGATTAAATCCTTGATACAATGGTGGTATGATATTCTATTATTTTTGATCAAATCCTTGGTGTAATGGTTTCATACAAACGCATACATTTTATGATCAAATCCTTGGTGCTATATTCGAAATGTTGTTTTGTTTTAAATCATACAAATGCTATTGTTTGTTCAAATATTTAGATTGATTTGTCATGGTTTGCAATAGTTATTTGTTTGGCATGTCGTTTACATGGTTTTTGACACACACCAATAGTGATTTGAATCATCAAAACGTAGTCGATTGTACATGTAAAAATGAATGTTTTGCATGGTTTTATTTCACTCCACCACCCGCGCACGTATAGGCATTAATGTCTGCCTTGTATCTCAGGCTACCTCTGTTTGTTTTGGGGAAGCCTGTGAGCATTTGGTCCTGTGTCTACCTTGTCCAGCCCCCTCGCTGTTTACCCCAACTGTGTGCTCTCTCCTATGGCCCCTGTAGTGCGCATAGAAACTAATGGTGTCCAAACGCTGCTTTTATTTGACAATGCTCATGAGGAATTGGAGAGTAATGGTTGGTTAATGTTCATCCAAAAATTTGAGGGTTTCAACCTCGCGGTCGCTCAACAGTTTTCCCTCACATTCGATGGATGCAGGGCCAAAGTTGGAGACATTCAACTTGAATTGAATGAAGAATTCCTCAGTTCAGCCATGGGTTTGCCAGCTAAGGGGAAAATGTGGTTTAAGAATTCGAAGGTGGATGAAGTGCCATGGCCGCTCCTTTTCACCTCAAGAAAAATTATCAGTTGTGATAAAGGTATGCCAGTAATGGTCCTTAAGCCTCGATGGCATGATTTATTGGCCATTATTAGGAAATTTGTGACTTGTGAAGGTAGATTTGGTTTAGTGTTTCTTTACCATCTCCGTCTTCTTATGAATTTTATAGATTTCCCTTTGAATATGCCTCATTACCTCCTACGTAGTCTGTACAAAATGGCTAAACGATTTAAAAGGGAAAAGGTTGATTCCATCCTCTTCCATCGTTGTTTGATCAAAATCGTTATTGTTCATCATTTGAGGTTGAGTGGTGACTGTTGACAAGATTTCCTATTAAGGAATGGCTTTGCCACTCTTGAATGTGTTCAAGTGGACAAGATCGCGTGTTATCACTGAAATTTCGTCTGCACATGGCGACAAGAACTCCACATCATCAAAACAGCAATGAAGTCATTCATGGCACTTAATTAAGTTCACAGCATCCCAGAAGGGTCAAAAACTATACAAAGTAACCAAAAATTGAAGGGCGCGTTACAGCAGTAGGGTGCACGCGCGTATGCGCGGGACAAAAAGGTGTTACACGCACATGCGCACCCGACGTGCGACTGTCCACACAAAAAGCCATGCATCTGCTAATACGACGTATTAATTGCTTAAGTCGGCCTCCCGACCGCTTGTGAACCGGCCCCCAAGATGATTTGACCCTTAGATCAGGGTCGGCTCTGCAAATTCAACGAATTTATGGCTTAAGCGAACCCTAAACAGGTCCGTGTTTACACCGGAAGCTGGTTACGTGACCGCCTGGAAAATGCTATAAATAGACGTGAAGACTCATTGTTTCAGCAGAGAATTCAAAGCATTGTTACGCTGCCCAGATGATTCAGAGCCTAGCCTTTGACAATCAATTCATCAGCAGTTAACTCGGAGTTCTTTCATCACCCATTTCTATTCTGTTCATTTTGTAAGGAAGGCATTCAGTTGAGGATCCCCGAAGGACCTTCCGCTGGAGGGAAGAGGAACCATTATCCCTTTCTTCAGTGTGTGATATGGTTTTTGCTAATAGATCAAGACTTGAAACCATTGATAACTCCCTTGTCTCACATTTGAAGTTTTTGTTTATTGTTGTAGTGTTATTTGCTTTCCAGCTGTTAGATAGATTTTATTCTGTTTGGTTTTCTGTTTTCTGTTAACCCTTTTTGCTCCACAGCATCCTGTTCTGCCTTGCTGAGCCCAACAGGGCATGCTAGTGCTCCCATTTTTGCTCACCCGACGACGATTCGAGCACGAACACCGTGGTCACTAAAACCCTTGTTGGGCCTGTCGTGCCACCTCCTACCCTCCTACCCGGTGTCAAACCCTCGACCTACCCCAACGCTGACCTACCCGACACCATGCCTAATTCATGTTCGAAAGACAATTCTAAGACTGTTAAGAGGCCTGTAAGGAAAAAGGGAAAAGGTAATACAGATGTCAACAACAAAGGTAATAAGGATGCACGATGGGTATCTAGGTGTGATCATAATAAGCCCAAACCAAACGCAGACCAGAAGCCAATTGTTTTGAGTGAAGAATCGGATTCTAAGATTGAGCATTTTTTGACTGAGGAATACCCTTACTCTCATGGCCTCTGTTCTGTTGAACCCTATGACTACGTGTCCAACCTTCCACCATGCCTTAAGAATGACCCTAACTTCCCGGGGATCAAGTTTGACAGTGGAACCCCTGGTAATTTAAAGGATGTTTCACCTGTAGTGACTCGGCCCGATCAACAACAGTGCACTCAATGCAACTATTGGCTAGAACGATACTACACAGATGTCCCTTTGTTGCAATCCAAAATTAAGTCCTTGGAGGACTGGGTGACTGTGTTGTCTAAGGAAAATGATAGACGGCAAGCCAACGATAAGAGGCAAAAGACCACGGGATCTATCGTGTTCAAAAATGTTGATGCAGCCATGACCATTGTTAATTCCAAGTTAGCCTAACCAAATCGTATCTCTACAGCTAAGGTATGATATTTCAACATTGTTTTTACAATGATTTTGTCTATTTTGAATTTGCAAGAATAATTTTGTTTTGAATTAGTACAAACGATTGTGTTTGCAAAAGATTTGTTTGCTAAATCGAATATAGTTTTGTTTTGATTGAATCGATTTAATATGATTTGGTTTGTTTCAAATTAGCATAGCCGATTGTGTTTGCTCTGAATTAGTATAAAATATTTGTTGGATAAATCGAATACAGTTCTGTTTTGTTTGAATTAATTCAAAAACGATGTTGTTAGTTTTGAATTAGTATAAAAAGATTTGTTTTTTTTTAGCTTGAATGGTTTGATTTGCTTTGAATTAGTAATTAAGAGTTGTTTGATAGATCGCATACATTTCTGTTAACATTTGGATTGACCTAAAATGATTTTCTTTGTGAATATGACCAGCTAAAGAATCGTGAGATTCTGTAGCTAGTCATAAAAATTCTGATTTTGTTGATTTCACAATTAAAACAGTATCTAAAATTGTTTTCTCTTGCCCATCTACAGGTACACACGAATTTCAATGGAAATTGAACCTGCTGTGGCAATTTAGAATGTGCTTTTGTTACATAGTTTTGGTTTAAGTTGTAAGTCTTAGGCAGAAATAGTAATCTGGGAGATTGTTCCCATATTTTTTGCAAACAGTTTGGATATTTTCCACAGGGAATGTTTCACCATGTGGCCTTTATATACTCATTATTTTTTGTAAAGGAATCATCACTGTTGGGAGAACAAAGAATATGGACTTATGATGATACAGACTTGAATAGAAGTGAATTTGTTGTATGGCTTTAGCTTCAATTTATCTTACTTTTGTTCAAGTTTCTGTGCATTTTAATTTGTAATCAAATTATTGACTACTTTAGATATCAAGATTTTTTACAGGTTGATGCGTTATGATTTAAATTCTGTCCATATTTGATGTATCTCATTTTACTCACAGCAATTACTCTGTTTGAATTTAATGAATAGAAGGTTTATCTTCTTTGTTAAATGAATGGTTATGTACAAATCTTCACACTAGGATTTATCTAAATGTGATTATCTGTAAACTATAAGATTGTTGTTGTTTTATGTCTTGTTTGTTCTATCATTCATATTCAAAGAACATTACTACTTCATGTTTACAAGAAGATTGTGGAAAATCTGGTGTGGATTTCTCCCATCGAACAGCTAAATCGAGTACTGTGAACAGGACAAATAGGAAGCACTTCTATAAGTCAGTTTGTTAGTGTTATTCAATTAGTTAGTTAATATATAAATTTTTGTAATCTGAACACGTTTCATTGTTCATTTCTATAGTTCAAATTTACAGTTAGGATTGTTATTTTAATTGCTTAGCTTAGATAGCTTTCATTTTGTTCCTTTCTCATAAAAAATTACAAAAATAAAAAATAATAGCTTCGTTGTCATAAGACATTTTACAAATGATTTTTGCAAATTTCAATCAAAATTTGTATTCTATAAATACTGTACAGATGTAATTGAGATTTAATTGTATTGATAGCTAAACATTTAATAAGTAGAATTATTGTTTTATATTATTAGTTAGTAAATTGTATATATATATTTTAGATTTGTATTTAGTTTGTGTAGTTAGTTTTTTCACTTAGATTAGTTTCTTGAGTTTAGTTTTTCTTTCACTTTCCTAGGACTTAGATCGGCTAACAGAGCCGCTAAACCCGTCAGAGTGGATCATTCCAAACGGCTTGGGTTATTTAGACAACCCCAGACCGGATCCACCCCTCCAGTTGACGAGCGGTCAATTTCGCCCGTCAACAGGTACATGTTGGGTACATGGTTGAGACTAGTAGTTGATGAGTTGGCACATACA
>CBVK0100919665.1:0-10090 GCA_900067695.1 Picea abies | reverse complement strand
GATTTTGAAATCAGTCCTGGAAGGTCCTTGTATATCAATGCCAGCTTAGGAACAGATCAAAAACAAAAGTTGATACAAATGATTCAATGGAAATTTGATGCTTTTTCATGGGATTACTCTGACATGAGAGGGATCCACCCAGACACTTGTATGCATCATATTTACATTAATGATTAGATCATACATGTTAGGCAGCCCCAAAGAAGAATGAATCCAACCTTGAAAGATATAGTGAAAGAAGAACTCCAAAATATCTTGCAAGCAAATTTCATTTACCCTATATTAGATAGCAAGTGGGTCTCCCCATTAGTTATTATACCTAAGAAAAATGGGAAATGGAGGATTTGTGTGGACTTTCGAGAATTAAACAAGGCTACCTATAGAGACTAATTTCCCTTACCTTTCATAGATCAGGTCTTAGACACTTTGTCTGGGAAGAGGTATTTTTCTTTAATGGATGGGTTTAGTGGTTACAATCAAATCCAAATTTCACCAGAAGACCAGGATAAGACCACATTTACCTGCCCCTGGGGGACCTATACCTATAGGGTTCTTCCTTTTGGGTTATGTAATGCCTCTGCTACCTTTCAAAGGGTTGTCTTGGATATTTTCTCTGATTTGATCCATTACTATGTGGAAGTCTACATGGATTAATTCACAATGTACGGGGATGATTTCCAACAGGCATTGGACAATTTGGAGAAAGTATTGGTTATGTGTAAAGAGACCAACCTTTCACTTAGTCATGAAAAATATAGAATGTTTCTCACTGAAGGAATTGTTCTAGGTCACCACATCTCCGGTACAGGAATAAGAGTAGACCCTGCCAAGATTGACATTATTTCCCAAATCAAGTTCCCTAGCTCACAAAAGGAAGTTAGAAGTTTTATAGGTCATGCTGGTTATTATAGGAGGTTCATTCAAAACTTTACAAACCTAGTTTCCACTCCTTTGAAATCTTGAAAAAAAAGCTGTCAAGTGCCCATGTTTTGAGAGGACCAAACTGGTCTCTTCCTTTCCACATTTGCACAGATGCCTCAGATACTGCTTTGGGAGTTGTCTTAGGACAAAGGGAAGAATGCATTCCTTATTCTATATACTTTGTCAACAAGAATCTCTCACCTGCTGAAGTAAACTACACTATCACGGAAAAAGAATTTTTGTCAGTAGTACATGCTATCAACAAGTTTAGACACTATATAATAGGATACAAAGGTTTTGTGCACACTGACCATTCAGCTATCAGAGTTTTAATGAACAAGCCTGTTACAAATGCTAGAGTGACTAGACGGTTGTTATTACTACAATAATTCAATATCACTATCATTGATAGGCCTCAAAGAGATAATTTGGTTGTTGATTTCTTATCTAGACTTATTCATACAGGTGAAAATACTCCAGTAGATGATGATTTTCCGGATGAGAATATATTTTCTATTTCTACTTACACCCATTGGTATGCATATGTAGCCAACTATCTTGTAACCGGAAAGTTGCCTCAAAGTATGTCCTCCCGAGAGAAACAAAGAATTATTCAGCTAAGTGCCAATTATATGTGGAATGCTGATTTCTTATGCCGAATTGGACCTCATTTGGTAATCAGAAGATGTGTTCGGGAGGATGAGATGCAGGATATCTTCATAGCTTGTCACGATGGCCCATGTGGAGGCCATTTTGCTGACAAATGGACAACATACAAGATTCTACAGTCTGGCTATTATTGGCCAACCATTTTCAAAGATGCAAAAAAATATGTGGCCAACTGTGATGATTGACAAAGAATGGGAAAACCTACTATAGTCGATGAAATGCCTCTCCAAGCCCAAGTAGTGATTGAACCCTTTGAAAAATGGGCTTTATATTTTGTAGGACCTATCAACCTCATGTATCGTAGGAAAAAGTACATCTTAGTTTGCACAGATTATGTAACAAAATGGGTAGAAGCCAAGGCTTTGTGGGTAGAAGGCAAGGCTTTGTATTCAGCCAATGAATAATCTATTGTAGACTTTCTCTTTGAGGAAATTTTTACTCATTTCAGTGTAACTCAGGAAATAGTCACTAGCCAAGGAACACAATTCACCTCAAATCTGGTCAAGGATCTTACTGAACAATATAGGATCAAACACATAAAATCTTCACCCTATCACCCTCAAGAAAATGGCCAAGTAGAATCAACCAACAAATTGATAGAGGCTATCCTCACTAACACTGTTCAGTTTCATCACAAAGACTAGGATGATAGGTTTCTTGAGGCCTTATGGGCCTATAAGACATCTTGGAGAAATACAACAGACCATACACCTTATGAGTTGGTGTATGGGAAGCAAGTACTACTTCCCATAGAGTTTCAGGTAAAAACCTTCAGAACTGCCATGCAATTAGGGATGGATTTGAACAAAGCTAAAAAACAGAGGCTATTATGATGAAATGATATTGATGAGATGAGTCAAGATGATCTACGAAGAACCACCCTGATACAAGAGAAAAGGACCAAATGGCATGACAAGTACATAAAAAAGAAGTCCTTTTAGTCAGGTGATTGGGCCCTCCTATATGATAGTAGACTCAAAAGTTTTAAGGGTAAATTGTTTGCTAGATGGTTGGGGCCCTATGAGGTTGATATAGTTTATGAAAATGGTTCAGTAAGGATAAAGACCATTGATGAGAATCGAACTTTATTTTTCGTAAATGGGCATCGAATGAAGTTTTATCATAAGCCTCTATCAAAAGAGGATTTTGTCAAAAATGTTCTTCAGAGTTCCGAAATGAAACTGGTAAGAAAGAGGGTTTCTCCTCCTATTGACCTACCACAATAATTTCAATTGTATAAATTAATTTAGCTATGTACATAGGTGTGTCATTAGATAGAACTTCTCTTTTATTTTTATGATATAACTAACAAAAACAAAAGAAGAAGTTGGTTGTGTTCCCATGTAGATAAATGAATAAGCAGGGTATTTACCAGAAGGAGTTTTCTTTAATTTTTTTCAGACTCTTTAAAATCAAAAACACTGGTGAGAAGGAACTAGCCTGGGCTTGAGAAAAATCCATGGGACAATATAAAGAGTTTTCCTTAAGCTTTTCATACTCTTTAAAATTGAAAACGCCGACGAGCAGGAACTAGCTCGGGCTCGAGAAAAATCCACGGGACGGTATAAAGCGTTTTCTTTAAGTTTTTCAGACTCTTTAAAATTGAAAATACCGGCGAGAATTAGCTAATCTGGGCTCGATAAAAATCCACAGAAAGGTAGTAGCTAGGATTATTATTATTATTGTAATAAAAAGGAAATTCCAAAAGGAGTAATGATTAGCCTGGTTCCAAAAGAGGAGGGTTCTAAAATATCAAACAACTAGACATCCAATTTCCAGAATACCATCTTGTCATAGAACTCAGAGTATAGTCACTGAATTATTTTTGCAATGCCAACTCAAAACTCCTAAGTGTTGGTATTTGTTCCATCTACATGTTTTTTCAGTCGAATTTGATCACAGAACACCAACTATTTCTACAAGTCACTGCCACCAGGTTCTGTGTCAAAAATATCTCAAGCACCAAAATACAATGTTCATCTCTGTGCTTATCCAGTACCAATTATCACCTCTATGTTTATCTGGTACCAATGGTCATTATTGCGCTAAACCATATCGTTGTTCTTATATCTGGTACTGGACCACATCTGGTACTGAAGAAGGGACCCTATGCTATTCCAGTACTAATTACAACTTTGCACATAGGTGATCCGGTACTCAAGTGATCCGGTATTGGTAAGGATGTGACTAGTAGCTCTAATCATATTTCCAAGTTGTTTCTCAATTATTAGTACTAGGACATACAGATACAACATTTTTTCATTTTATTAAAGAAATTAGACTAAATATGCATTTAAACATATGGTTACTCTTGAATAATGACACACTCCCTCCCATGAACTTCTATAAAATCCTCGTCCACATTTTCGTATGGAGAAAACATCCCTATTTCCCTAAATGTTGAGAGTATGAGGTCATTATGTCTCTCACTGGATCAAACTCATGCCCCTCTATCTATCCGGTAAATAAACCTCATAATCCCATGATTCACTACCATGCCATATGAAATGACTCGAGCCACATCTTTAAGAATATCAAATAATGATCCTGATGACGCCATTCGATTTCACACTCATGAGTCCTGATCATAACGACCACATCCCTTGTCATCATTTAACACTCCCATGAATATGGTATGATGCGCATTTTCTTACTAGTCTATAAGTCGTTAGTGGATTCGACCTACCTTACCATATCATCATGACTATCGATGTGACCATTGTAAACCAAATTTCCATTTATAAACGTTCCTTTCGATGGCTCTTCCATCCAGATGAGTGTTATTTATCGTTTTTTTTCACACCACCTACAGACACACTGTGATCCTGTGCCTTCGTATTCCTTGCATATTTTTCCTTGTTTGGTACTCCATCATAGTCTACGTCTAATCGGTGCTTCATCTAGATCCATGTTGATTTGGTACTCTATCACAGTCTACATTTATCCGGTACTCAACCCTTGATCCTCTGTCCATGCCTCATACACCCGAAATATTTTTTTAAGCTAGCATGGCGGTCGACAGGCATGAGCCCATATTTCAATTATACACAGAATATCAAGCTTTCAAGGAAAAATATGAACAGACAGGGTGGGTGCCATTTTTGGAAATGTTTAAACACCATCATGAGGGAATCTCCCTTGCCTTTGCGCAGACATATGATGGAGAAAGTGTGTAGTTTGGAGATATGAAGTTGAAAATTACAGAGGCCACTATAGTAGAAGCTATAGGTCTCCCTATGGATGGAGAAAAATACTTCAAGAGGGTGATCGTCGATAGGAAACTTTGTCAGAGATTCCTCAATCCAGAACATCAAGACCCCAATTGGACTAAGGGTATCCCTCAAATCTACATCAAAGAGGAATATTGGATGATGCTCATAAGTTTGTAGAAATTCCTCACCTGCGAAGGAAGGTATGCAGTAACCTTCATTTATCATTTGAAACTTTTATCACATTCGAGGGAGGACCACAAATTGATTTTCCTAACTTCTTATGGATGAGTTTAAATAAGATGGTGAGAGGAGTGAGATCAGTTTCCAAGAAACCTGAAACTAGCCTTCATCACCATGGCTTAATAAAAGTTTTGGTTTTCCATTCTTTGAGGACACAAGGTGGCAATTAGAAGCAACTACTACAATAGAATTTCACTCAGGAAAGAATGTCCAAATCTGTTGAAGCACAAGAAGTAGGGATACACCTGTCTCTTTTTTCTTGAACCCTCACTCAGGAAAGAATGTCCAAATCTGTTGAAGCACAAGAAGTAGGGATACACAGTGAGGGTTCAAGAAAAAAGGAAAAGAAAGACAAAAGTAAAGAAGACACTATTACACCCAGCTCATCCCAACCCATTGAGAGATTAGTGATAGAAAAGTTTGTTGTAGGGGAACCTACTACATCTAGAAAGAGGAAAGCCACCCAATCCCAGAAAATAAGTCCTATCTCAATTCAAAAAGATAAATGAAAAAATAAATACTATGAGCTAGGGGGACGATCAGACAGTGTTCCTAAAGAAATCATCGAGTTTTCACCAGAATCAGCTAGCCAAGTAGCGAAGACCCCTGACCTCAACATACAAAAAAAGAAAAAGGTTGCACAGTCTAAAGTATCTAGATCAGTCCTACGTCCTAAAGATTAAATATCACAAAGTAAGAACTGAAAGAAGAAGGAGATAGATCAAAAGGATATTTCACATGAGGCAACTGTTAAACCCCCTCTAGAATTGGTTAAGGAATTGGAAAATATCCCTGAGGTGGTTACTCTGTCTTCCCAAAAACTGGCTAGTGAGCTGAAAGAAATTGCTAAGATGAAAAGTGGAAACAAAAAGAAGCTCAAGAGGGATAAGGCATGAAGGGAACAAATTCTAGAACCTACACCTCAATATTGCAGGATAGAAATAAGGGCTGGTCAGAAGCAGACTCCAGAATCCACACCCTGGGCCTTCAAGATAAAAATCAAATCGACAAAGGAAAAATAAGTGTCCAAGCCTACAACCATTATTAATATAAAGAAGAGGAGGAAATTTGAGGAGACTTCTACCCCTATCATCAAATATGAGGAAGTATCACTTCCTATACGAAGGACCACTAGAAGCATGGTCAAGCAGGTGACAGTTCCAAGTATACCTTCTCTTCACGGAGAACCCATGGATATTCCGAGTTATCCAGAAAAAGGAAGTGGTTGTGGAGCTATAGTAAGTGAAACAGAAGGGTTGGTAACCGATACCTTGAGGGGTCTAAGAAAGGAAAAATAATCCTGAGGGGAGGTGACTAAGGATGCAATCACATCTAGCTCGGACAAGTCCCTGAACAAACAATAATTGATAGTGAATATTGAGAAGCTAAAGTAAGAAATTGAAGAGTACTAGGTATTAGATAGGCATATCAAGGAAGAGAATGAACAACTAAAAGAACAACATGTAGAGGTCTCTGCTAAACTCAACAAATTCTTACGATTGATCCAATACACTAGGGTAATTAAGAAGGAATTGAGGAGTGAAGCTTCTAGTTTTAACATCCTGTAACCAGAAAAATGACAGAGAAGGATTCAATTTTGCAGAATTTTTTTGGGTATTAGTTTTTAATGATGTTGCATGAGGACATGCAATACCTTCAGCATGGGGGAAATGTTGAGTCTCCATTTTGAAACTTATAATACCCTATCTCACCTTGTATCCGAGCCCTTTTTTCCTATGTTATAAGCCTATACTTGATTGTTTCCTCCAAAACATACCTAATGACCTTGTTCATGTACACAAGAGGTAAATTATGATTAAAGCCTGTTTTGTTTAAATTTCTTGAGTTAATTCGATTAAAGTGTTCTATTTTTTATAATCCTAATCATTTGACTCATAAGCAGCCTATTCTGGTACCTCAACATTCTGGTACTACAAGTCACCGTGCAATTCGGTATCAAGTCTATTATGGTACCCAAGGTAGTTTTGATCCGGTACTATCTGATCCACATCCATTCTGGTACCAAGTCATGCACTATTCCAATATTGTCTTCTCTGCATCCATTCTGGTAGTTAGATTCGTGACTGTGTGTATTCTGGTACCAAAACCCTTGTTGGACCGGTATGATGATGAAGAATTTGAGAAGTAAGTTAGACTGAAGCTTCCAAATCAGTTTTCCAGATCATGATAGACTCCATCACTCATGCACAGACTCCATCACTCATGCACTTTGTGTCATGAGGATGGATTCGATCCCTAGATATTCGATGTAAATACCAATTGTAATATTTTTAAAACTGTGTGATTCTTGTCCATAGATATTGATAGTATCGGCTTACCTTATTTATAAGGGATGTTGTATAGACGATAGTGTGTGTGGATAATAAGGAATGTAACAAAGTAGTTTGTCAAAACCAGATGATACATACTATTTCTATGTATGATATGAAGAACTGTTGATCCAATTTACCAGTTGAAGTAATGCAAAAGGTCTATTATGAAAATTCCTAAGTATGAGTAAAACATTTTAGTCTGTTATTTTCTTAAGAGGTTCCTTGTTGATTCGGAAAGGACCCACCACCCCAACCAAGGTAAGCCTCCCTGTATATGCTCAGTGTGATTGTGTGAGTGTTTTACAGTAGTGTGTTGTCAATGATTTTTAATCCATTTCAAGAGTTCAACATTAAGTTATTTGTTTCTGAATTGGTGTGAACAATCAGGTGCTAGATCGAATAGATATTTTCCTTCTCAAATATTGGAGATTGCCATTTAATTGTTTGAACTGTGGGATGGTTAAGAAAAAGATATTTTGAGTTTATGATTGCAATAGTTTTGGTACATCAAGGAACCAGAAGACTTTATATCTCATCTTCATGTTCCATAATGAAGTCTCTCAATTATGTTGATTGTTCCTTGTACTGATTTGTTTGAATTGAACAAAGTTGGAATTGATTCTGATTTCAAGAGTGATTGGAGTTGACTATTAATTACTATTTTGATTGCTACAGGAAACAAGCTTCTTAAGTTCATCTCTCTAATTCATAATCCTGGAATGAACATACTTGTTCCCTAAGATAGAACCTTTTTGATTGATTGTTTGTTTGAGAAGTTTCATTATCAGTTTTATCTTCTAAGTTCAAAGGTGTTTGAAGTATTCATAAATATTAGAAACAAAGTTTTATGTTATTAATTATTTCCTATATAGAACATACATAGGTAGGTTACCTGTTCTCGACACATATAGTGTAAGAACTCTTTTGATTACGAATCCCGAATTGACATATAAATGAGTGTAAGATATACATTGAACATATTTATACACCAACAATATTATTCCTTCTATTGGTTCCAGGTGTATGATGCTCTTTGTGAGCAGTCTTCGGGCAGTTAAGTTTGGGGTCAAATATCTCTGCAGGGTCAGTGGGGATAAGGAGGTCTTCTAACTAGTCCTTAGTTATCTCCTTGAGGTCCTCTTCTGTGACCTTGTAGTACGACTGAAGCTCCTCCTTATGCTCATCTTCTAGCGTAGTAATATAGATGAAGTTCCGATATGCGTGGAACTTCATCAGGGGTCAGAACCGTTGTAGGGTGTTCAACGTCATGTGAGGTTTAGATTCAATAGCCCTCTTTAACTGGAGATAACATGTGTGAAAGACTACGTTCGAATTCCACTATTTTTCCATATCGCTCGAGTACTAGAGCATGGTGAACTTCGTAGAAAGCGGCTCGAATGACTCAATATCCGATTGACTCAATATCCAAGAAGGTTGCACCTTCCTGCATCTCCCAAGAAACAAACTCGATGATGATCAGGAGCCAGCTAAAGTGGAACTCGTATCCCTGATCTTGTGCTTCGCAGCAGTGTAATTCCAGTTGATTAACTAGGTACTTTGCCTAGTTCATCTATAGGCCTTCCACGCATTTCCCTGCGAGGTCAACAACAAATCCTGTGACCTACATGGGTCTGTTCTTCCTTACTATCTTTCCTATGATTAATTGGAATGCTAGGCGCATTGTGCCATTATGGATAGAGGCTACCTTGTAGCCTCGTGTACCCTTCTCAACATCATCGTAGGTATCCTTGATCTTCTGTGCTAATGCACGATCTATGGATTTTCCTGGATAGAAGTCCTATGGGTCAGGTCCTTGCATACTCAATCCAGTGATCCTATGGATTAGCATCGGATCGACTATGATACGAAAATATATCCATAAGTATCCACCATGGTATCATGAAAGTAGGAGCTTGACACAGGTATTAACTTCCTGGTGCCTTCCAAAGTCTGGGATTTTCATTACATTCAATAGGGTGGACTGTGCGAGGTTCATCGTTCATGGCTGGGGGATTATTTTTGAGTTCTTCCCCTTCATCTTGGTTAAGTATTTATATGGGGCAAGCATACTATGGTTCTTGTGATCTCCTAGGTTGAAGTCATTGAACTTAAAAATGGTGATCTTGTCCTAATGTGCTCTAACTATGTGTATCCCCTTCGGGAGGTATGCAGTAACCATGGTGTACTCGAAATCTCTCGGCACACTATCACGACTCACTGCATCAGCCAGGGGTGGGATGTATTTAGGTAATATGGTCGGGATTAGCTTCACATTTTCTAGGTCATCTCTATGCTTGGTTCTCTTTTCCGTTGTTGGTCAGGATGGTCCATATCTGTGAGCATTCGATGGAGAGGCTTTCACTCCTCTCATCGATGACACTTGTACACCCACAGACATTACCCTTTCATACATTAATCTTTTAGTCGTGAGGTTGATGAATACCTCCTTCATAGACTCTTCTACTACGCTAAGTTCTTTGGACATACACGCTCATGGTTGAATATCTCAGTTTTGAAGAGTAGCTACTCAATGAAATGGGATGGATGGTGATAGTGCGATGATCACTGTGCAAAATCAACTAATCTACGGGCTCAGATAATCACAATTGGAAAAAGTGTTCTCGGTGCAAGGCTTGATGGAATAAGTAGATAACTAGGAAACAAGTCTCCCCAATGGGTGAGAAGCCTCCATTAATTCAGTTTTGCCCGTTATGG
>CBVK0100919663.1:0-23076 GCA_900067695.1 Picea abies | reverse complement strand
GCAATTTCAAACCTACACCTTTTATATGTTTTTCAAATGCACCAAAACCAACTTGATAGGAACAAGGAGAATTTGATGAATAACCTTCACTGCATACCTCAAAGATTTTTTCTGAAATAGATGTAGAAGGCACTTACTTCAATCCTTCTTTTCCTTTGTTGTTCTTTGAAGCTTTCTCTTGAACCGTTCTCTTTTGTTCCAAGTAGTCTTCATACAACACTTTCACCATCTCAGACATGGAAATGAGAGTTTTTCACATATCCTTCTCATCTTGTGAAAGTCCTCTTGTAGATGTCATTTTCTCCCTCAAGATGAGCTCTTCCCTGGTTAACATGCAAAACTCAATTTCCAAATGTCAACTAGCTCTAATACCACTTGATCTGAAAAGATATTTTACACGACAATGGTTGAGTTATTAAGCATGTGTTATTTAACCAATTAGGAAGCTTAAAGAAAGAGGAAGAATTATGAAGGAATTATGACATCCATATACACATACAGATCTGGAATGAAGCATAAACAAGAGCAAACCATAAACACCAATGTGATAATGGAGTTCGACAATCTCGCCTACATCTCTGGGCCTTGTCTCAGTGGGCTTTGCTTATTTTTGTTTGAATCTTTAAATTTACATCATGAAAGTACCAATGGATTATAAAAATGAGTTGGTCTTGTTCTACTAGATCTCATGAACCCATCAAAATTGACGGCACCCAAATCGGATGAATGAAGCTCCCAGAAATGACCTGCAAAGGTGTGTTATTCAATAGCTTCCCTGCATAACAATGGCCTTTGGCTGAACAATCTGGAAGCATAAACCTGTTCTAAACCTCCCTCATGGCCTCAAGAAGGTCTGGTTTATATAGATCTAAAGTTGGTAACCATCTCCCAACTTCCTCCCAAGAACTGGCCTCAAAAAGGGCCCAATATCTCCCAATAATGGGCAAAATCCCCCAAAGTTGTGGAGAAAATCAATAAAAAATCATAAACCATAGTTTAAAACCCACTCAGCAATAATATTGAGGTGCAACCCCTTTTCCGTTGGCCCCTGGTCATATGAGAATTGGCCATGTGGCCAGGCGCTAACACTTGTGCACTGGCCCCCTAATTGTTTAACACCTGGTCCTATGTTGATAACACATGTGTCCATGTCCTCCAAGCATGCACCCCTTTGGAGTGGTTTGGCTCTGGTACTAGGCAAATCCTAGAATCCATGGGCTTAAAACCACACAAACAACATGGGTGTAGCCCCTGATCGGCGAGCTAGCTCGACTGATCGAGCTACCCCCCTATTCTCTCGCACTAACAACAATATATGGTCAGGTCTTATGGTAGCCCCGAAACTGAGGATTGTTACAATGGCATACGCCATAGCTTGTGATCGGGGGCTTATTCGTATCGTTCTGCACCTGTATGCTAGAGTGTGGATGCATGGGTTACACAAAGTCGTGGGTTCGGGCCTAGCCCCAGCCCTTTCCACCTCCATCCAAAACCTTTGTCAAACTTAAATATATATGACTCTATATATAGTTAAGACTCATATAGCGGGCGGGCTGGCTAGCCTGGCCCTGCCAAGGCGCTACCCAGTGGAGAGGTCTTCGGTTTGAACCCTTGAAACTCCAACAAAATTTTACATAAACCAACAGCCAATGCCTGGGTGCCACGTGGCAGCCCACGTCTGGGCCACGTGGCACCACTCCATTTGTTGAGAACAGATCCACGTGTCAATTGCCCAATGGTCCATTTGTCTGCCACATCAACTACCTTGTCAGCTGACCTACACTGCCACGTGTCATCGTACGAACATGCCACGTGTCACCACTACAAGGGTGACACATGTCACTCCCTAATTGGTCCAACTGTACTTGCCACATCATCAATCCGTATGCCCAGTCAGCCTACCACGTCAGCTATACAGACCCTGCCACATCTGCACCAACTGTGTTTCCATGTCAGTTGTACGGCCTGTACAGTCAGCTGCCACGTGGCACTGTATGGACTGTACAGTCATCATTTTTTTGCATGTTTGGAAAAATGAACAAATCACCATAACTTGAGCATATGACGTTTGTTTGAGCCCGTTCAAGTTGTGTTGGGTTTGTATCGATGAGGCCTACGCACACATCCATTTTGAATCCATTCTGAGAAATTTTATTTTTAGGCCTTCTTGGACCCATTTTGGTCTCTGGATCCATTATGGATCACACCTCCCCATTAAAGACCTTTTGGTCCTCCAAAAGGTTATTGACCAGTCATCAAGTGTAGGATAGACCACCCCACTTGTTCTATGTCTTTAAACTCTATCATGTGCACCTGTCTCATCAAGATCAATTGTAAAACAACCATGATAATTGACAACATATTGTTAGCCACTTGTACTCTATTATATTTTACTGAAGCCACTATCATCCATGTTGACAACATTACTAATGATAACATAAAGCCACTATCATCCATGTTGACAACATTACTAATGATAACATCAGAAATATGACTGAAAATGAGCTAATATGTTTATAATACTTGCATGACATTAGATTATCTTGAAGCAAAGTATGATTGATCTTCCATTCGACAATCATCTCTTGTTCTTTCAAGTGGGTAATGTATCCGATCCCAAGTATGTAGGTCATGTTATTGTTGCAACTATTTGCCTCCCTTTCCTTTATTTGAACCACTTTGGTCTCTTCTCGGGATGCAATTGCCGAAAATGGTCCTCATCATTCCCTTCTTTCTTCCAATGCTTGAAAGAGGGCTTCTCTTCCTTTCTTGCCACTGAATTTTCCTTCTTTCCATTCCACTTCCTTTTGTCATCTTTCCTTGAAGACGATTCCCCTTATACACCAATTATTTCTTTCTCTGCCTCAATGTATTTTGCTTGAATAGAAACCTCATCAAGATTAGTAGGTCCCAACATAAATACAGTGTTACGAATGTGTGCAGGTAAACCTCCTATATACTTCATACAAGAGGGATTCTCTTCCTTTCTTGCCACTGAATTTTCCTTCTTGCCATTCCACTTCCTTTTGTCCTCTTTCCTTGAAGACGATTCCCCTGATACACCAACCCCTATTTTTCCTGCCTTATTGTATGTAGCTTGAACATAAACCTCATGAATATTAGTAGGTCCAAACATGAATACAGTGTTACGAATATGTGCAGGTAAACCTCTTATATACTTCATAAGAGTTTCTTGGGTATGTAAAGGAATATCTAACACCAATGCCATCTTACGAAAACCATATATGTATTGTTGCATTGTTTTTCCTTTTCTTAGTTTAAGATCTTGTGATTCAATTAAATATTTTTCTTTATAATCCAAAGGATAGAATTCCTTCCTAAGTGTATAAACAAAAACTTTCCATGATGAAAATACATCACCCACTTGTTGCGTGCCATTTTTCAACTTGCTTTACCACCAGATGAGTGTTGTGCCTACAAGTCTAAGTGATGCCAACTTGATTTGAGTTGACTCATCCTTTGATTTGTTGCACACTCCAATAAAACTCCATCTATTTGACCCAATTATCAAGTCTCTCTGCATTGACTTCACCATTATACATGGGTAATTCAAATTTTACATCAAGCTTAAGTACATGCATTTCATGTTTATGTTTATGGACATGTTTTATTGCAATGGATTTAGAACTTGAACTTGAAGAAGAAGAAGTTGATGGAGAATCCACATACACTTCCTCTTCTATTACACCGTTTAGAAAAGTTGTCTTCACATCCATCTGGTGTACCTTCCACTTCATTACTGCATCTATCACAAGTATAGCTCTAATCGAAGTGTATCTTTCCACATGAGCAAATGTCTTCTCATAATCTATTCCTTCTTTCTAGGAGAAACCACGAGCCATGAACCTTGCCTTGTACTTCTCGACATTACCATATGTTGAATGCTTCATCCTGTAAATTCACTTGGAACTTACCATTGTCTTCTCTTTCTGTCTGCGAACCACATCCCAAACATCATTCTTTATAATGGACCAGTACTCCTTAATCATGGCATCATTTCATTCTTTCTTCTATGCAACCTCTTCATAACAGGTAGGCTCAGCATCAATAATGTCACTTAGCAATGCCACGTAACTAGAGTATGGTCACATTCTCTTGCTTTCTCTAAGAGATCCATCTAGAGCACCATACTTCTCTGCATCCTTAATAATTTCTCGAGCCCAAGATGGTATTCTCTTCTTATTATTCATCTATCAGGATGAATTTGCAGGTCTTTGTGGTTCTTCCATATCATGATCTTCTAGTACAACATCATCGCCTGCAAGTCTCTATGGTTCTACCCATATTCACTTTGACCCGGATTTTTGGACTGAAGCCTTGCTCTTGTTCTACTGATTTTGCAGGATTTTGGGTGTTTTCCCCCTCTAACTCACCCTCCTCCTGAGATAGAACAATGTAACAATTGCTCGTTTCTCCTCCTTTTGGCGAAGGGACTCCCAACGGAATGAAGAATGGTCCCTTTTGCAGATTGAGGTTTTTCCCAACAATGAGAATGGGGGATTTTCCTGATAACACTTGATACCCTATTCCTAGATTGACTACAGATCCAGATTTCTCAGCCACCATCTTCTGTTGCTCCTCCTTTTCATTTTCTTAAGGTTGCTCTCAATCTTTTTTTTTGAATTTTTTAGCGAAATGGATGTATTCATGGCATGCCTTGAATTTGAAGGAAAGATATCCATAGTTCAATTGTTGAACATGCTTCCAGTTGTCTAAGGTGATCATCATGGCCTCAGGAAGTCCCTTCTTCAGATCCACCTCAACACAAATTATATCACATGAGAAGAGGCTCTCTTTTGGTTCAGCTCTATCCAAATATTTCCCCAAGAAATTGTCAATGCACCTAAAAGCTTTGTCATTACAACAATAATATATATTAAAAATATATATAAAAATATAAAATATAAAATACAATTACTTAATAAAAAAATATGTTTTACATTTTAGTAAAGGATCTGTTGGAACAATCTTTTTTGAAAGTTCTTTGGAATAATCTAAATTTTGTAACTTTTATTTAAAATACCCTTTAATTTTTTAAAGTCCATGTTTATGTCATTGTTACCATATACACTAAATCAAATGAAGTTAATTATTTTCCCGACCTAGTAGAGTTCTAAGTGGGTAGAGAGAAAAGGTGTGGAACTCCTATTTGGCATCTTCACTGTTAAATGTGTAAACCGCATATAAGCAATTTCATGGTCTTTGGCAAAGTCATCAGTCGATCCTCAAAGTAGAAACACAAACACATGACGCTGCGTGACAATTTTTCAATCAAATAATATGGACACTCAATGTGCAATGAAACAAGCTTCAATGACAATTTAAAACACTTCAATGACCATTTTAAGTTATTTTAAAAAGTCGAATAATAAGTGGGTCAGCAATAACATTAACAAATAATAAATCATTAAGATAACCTTATATAAATGGGTACACATATATATATGGATACACGAAAACATAAAATAAAAGATATATTTTAAATACCAATATATATTTGAAGTGTCTTTTATCTCACAAACCTATATACCAATTTGGTGTTTGGCTTGGTAGTGACCTTAAAATTAGATTATTATTATTATTATTAAAAAAAGAAACTCCATGAAAAAAACTTTATTACACCATCTAAAAATAAAAAATATATAAACAAAAACCCAAAATGTCATTCATTTCAAACCATAATATAAATAGCTTACTAAATCCAATACGTTCAAGGTGTAAGAAGTCAAAGCCCATCCCCTACCATATAATCATTTACATGGTAATCCTCTCCATCAAATAATTTGATTATATTTTTAAAATAATTACAAACCCCAAGAATTTCAAAAAGCTAGGCATCGTACCATCTGCATTTCTCTTACTTTGAATAAGAAAAAAATTAAAAATATTAATATTTAACAAAAGTACCAGGGCATGAAGGAGGTCGTAGGTCTCCCTCAAAACCCCATTTCCTTCACAGCAAATAGGCACTTGCCTCCTTATCATCACATATCTATTCGCCCTCAACTCTTCCAAAGATACTAATGTTTCCATATATATAACAACGCTTCAACTCTTTTGATCTAGTCACACCACTTTAGTCGCCATGCTGAGATAAAAGTAATTATTAGCCACATACAACATTTGCAATCTCAAAACTGTGAAATTCGAATCTAATTAGAAGATATCAAAGTTCTATCATTGTGCAGTCCACCATGGTTGCATGCAGACCAGGTGACTAAGATTGCCACAATGCTCAGACAAATGTGAAACCTTGAGCAGTGAGAAAATGAATAGGCCACTATAAGGCATAAACTAATGGAAACTCACCCCCCAACGTGACTAAGATTGCCACAATGCTCAGACAAATGTGAAACCTTGAGCAGTGAGAAAATGAATAGGCCACTATAAGGCATAAACTAATGGAAACTCACCCCCCAACCCCTGGTTTCTCAAGCGGGTTGCTTTCAAACCGTTCCCAAGCTCTTAGAACCATGCCACCGTGATTTGAAACGTTTCATTCCAGCTGAGCTCCTTAAATGTATAAAGTTTTTCTTTCATATATATATATACACTCTTTAAAAAGTCTTAGTCTAAACATTCTACAAAATGATTATTTTTCGATTATATTTTTGGAGGATATTTGTCCAAAATCATGCTAGAAATTATTAGATATTTGAGTGGTTATTTCTGTATAATTCTAGTGTCCTAGGGATTTTTCAGCTAGTTGAATCCATTTCTACATTCAAAAATGAATTTTACACAACAAAAAATAGTATTTTCGTGAAAAAAGCAGTTGACAAAAATATTAATTAAAAGTTAATAATAATACTAAAATTAAGAAATATTTGATTACAATTTGTTAGGATGTTTAAACACTTAAGAGTTAGTTAAGGTCAATTTGATTTAATATTTCTTTAGGTAAAAGTGTGTTTGTTTAGTACGCATTTGTAATGGTTCATATTTTCCTTGATACTAACAACTAATGATTAGTGTATTAATGTTGGATTAGTCCATGATCTATATTTAAAGAGCATAGAAGGTTATTTGTTGAAGATTGATCATGAGAAACTCTCTTGTAAAATGTTTTTCTTTTACAATAATAAATTGTCTCTAGTTGTGTTGGCTAGGCCTATGGATTGTTTCCCTCTTCGAGGGTTTTAACCACCATTTGAAGACACGTCTCTCATGTTGATCAAGATCGTGTACCTGTGTCGCCACATACCGCAAAATATTTCTATGTTTTGTTATTTGTGTGCATTTCTAGGTTGAGTGGACTATTCTATTGCATTCAAATCACTGTTTTTAATTGGAAATAATTTCCATTTCACTAGAAAAGGTTTACATTTATGACATCTCTATATAATCTCTCCAAATAAAAATAAAAGCAAAAAATGTTTTATTTTTTGCATTTGCTCTATTCTTTATGCAAGCTTAGAAAATATAAAACTGAAAGAAAACTTGTATTTTCCCTAACCCCATTATTGTAAAGTTTCCAAAAATAAATAAATAAAATAATAAAATAAAATAAAAAATAAAAAAATTCACTCGTTAAAAAATTTTACTTGTTTTGATATATATATTTAATATCTCTATATAATCTCGGCAAATAAAAATATGAGTAAAAAATGTTTCATTTTTTTTGCATATGCTCTTTGCTCTATTCTTTATGCAAGCTTAGAAGATATAAAACGGAGAGAAAACTTGTATTTTCCCTAACCCCATTATTGTAAAGTTTAGGAAAATAAATAAATAAAATGAAAAAATACAAAATAAAATAAAAATAAAAATAAAAATAAAAAATTTCACTTGTTTTGGTATATATATTTAATATTACCTAGCTTAGTTGAAAGTTACTTTATTGAATAATAAGTCTGGAGTTAAATTATTTCTTTTTTTAAGTTATTCTTTCAAAGAGTTCATGTACCCTTGTCTCATAATTTTTTTGTAATGTGTTTTACTTAGAACTATAAAAGTGAATTACTATAATATTTTTTTAAGTTACTTTTTGCATGCAATTTTAATTTATAAAGTAACTGCATTGTAAAAGTTATTCTCACTTATTTTATAAAAGTGAGTAATTCCATAACTCATTTGCAAAAGTGAGTTTATTTAAAAAGTTAGAAAAGGGGGAGGAGGGAGAATTACTCAGCATCGACATTGTGCAACCATCATCATGTGGACCAAATTGTACCTGCCACATGGTACTTTGGTTACCTTTTATGTCTTCTTTTAAAGAAGATAACTTTCACATTTGAAATCCATTTTTGTGTCGTTTTTTTTTAAACTACCTATTTTTTCAAGAGATTTATATCCAAATAGTAAATTTAAGTTTATGAATCCATATTACCTTAATATTTTAATGTGTTATTCCAAGTGATATTTTTTCTTTCCAATACCAACTGTGTTTCATGGAAATATCATATGAACAATGTACTACAAAATAAAGCATTGTATCGAATTACCTTGGGAAAAGAAAAAATTACCATTGATATTGAAAAGAAAATCAAATGGTATAGTAAAAAAAACAACGGACATGGATCAATTGGAATGTCCATCTCTCCTAATTTATAGTTTCAAATTCAAGAAATCGATTACTCAAATGAAGTTTGGGATAGGCTAGAAAAGGTATTTGGTAAACACAATGTGATTCAATCCCGCTAACTTGAAAATCAATTAATGTCTTTAAATCTCAATGGTTTCCCTTGCATTGAAGATCATTTAAGTCCAAAACACTTGAAATTTCACTTCAACACTATAAAAGAGATATGAAGGATGAAAAATGTATATATGTTATTTTTGTTAAGTTTGGTGGTGCGTATTATGTTTTTGTATCTACCTTTTACTCCACCAGAGAAACTCTAGGGGATTCATACACAAAACCTTATCTTGAGACTTTTTGTGATTCTTTGATTAGAGAGCAAGATAAAATTTTGCATCTTGGAGTGATCATCATTGTAGGTACATCTAACAACGCCTGAGTGACCCAACATAAAGATAAATCCAAGCATCTAAAGAAGCAACATCCTCGCAACAAAAAATAAAACAAGGCTCCCAAAGTCTCAACTAACTTCTATTCCCAATGGTGACAAAGGACCAAAATCAAAAAGTAAAAAGACTAACAAACCAATTTTTATGGGTGAGATAGTCATTTAGAGTCTAAATGTTTTTTTTTAAATGGAGGCCTTGGAAGCAACAATGAAGAATCACAACATCAATCGTGATTCATCTTCTTCTAACTCTTCTTCTCATGGACATGTGCTTGATGTTTGTAGTTTCTCCTTCAATGCAATATCTATTTCTTCTTCTAATGAGTGGCTTATTGATTCTAGAGCATCTTATCATATGGTTAAGGATAAAGCCATTTTTTCTGCCCTTGATGAATATAACACCAAACGAATATTTGATGGTGATGGTAGATCTCTTAGTGTTGTGGGGTCTGGAATAGTTCAATTAGATTGGGGTACTATGTGTTCCAAGTCTCTCATACAACCTTCTATTAATATATCACATCTATCATTCATGTCAAAGTAAAACAATAGAGTTTTCACATAATCAAGTTGTAATCAAGGATTTAAAGGATACTAAGTATATATGAGCCACTGGAATCGTTGATAGTATTACCATGTTGTACAAATTTGACAACTTTAGGTCATCATATTTTCCATCAGTTCCATTGTTCATAGTGATGACTTGAACAAACTTTTGGCATGAGCGGTATGGTCATCTAAATTGTTGCTCATTGCAGCAAAACTATGTAATCAAAATATGGTGGTTGATCTTCCTCTTGTTTCTTGTAAAGATGGTGTTTTTGTTGGTCGTGCTCTTAGCAAACACTTGTTTCTTGTAAAGATGGTGTTTTTGTTGGTCGTGCTCTTAGCAAACAACATCGGGATAGTTTTGAGAAGTGTGCATCTTGACACACCTCAACCTCTTTTCAGCATGTTCATAATGATTTGTGTCATTCACTTCTTTCTCCTTCTTTTTCTAGGAGCATGTACTTCTTAACTTCCATTGATAATTTTGCCATACGCACTTGGGTTTATAAATCTTAAAAGTGGAAATTTTGACATGTTTTTAGCCTACAAAGCCCTTGTAGAAAGAAAATTTGAACATCAACTTCAAAAGTTAGGAACATATAATGGAAATAAATATGTGAACAACAAATTCACAACTTATTGCGTTGCATAGGGCATTTAAATGCAACACATTGTTCCATATACACCACAACAATTGCATAGGGCATTTAAATGCAACACATTGTTCCATATACACCACAACAAAATGGTGTCACTGAGAGAAATAATTCAACCTTAAAGGAAATGGCAAATTGAATGGTCCAATCTAAAAGTTTACGTTTTCATTATTGGGCGAAAGCCATCAATTGTGTCAATTACATAGTAAATCGCACTCCTGCAAAGACTTTAAAAATATAACACCGGAAAAAACATGACTAAAATTAAGTGAGATGTAAGCCATTTTCATGTATTTGGTAATAAAGCATGGGCACACATTCCTGATGAGAAAAGGAAACCATTACAATATAAAAGTGATAGTGGATTTTTGTTGAATATCTTGAAGATGTCAAACGTTATAGACTTCTTCAACCTCATTCCAATGAAATTATTATTATAAGAGATGTTAAATTTGATGAAAACCTATTGGCCTACGACCCTAATTAGATGTGTCATTTTTTCTTCCCAACTTTTATGTTAGTGATCATATTATCATTTCTTCTTCAAATGATGACAGTGATGATGAAAATACACCTCCGCGTGTTCACTTTCTTCAGTTGAGTCCATTGAATATGAACATGAACGTGCATCAAAGCCATAGTTTCGCAGATGGGTCCATTCAACACGAGAAGCATCGAGTGATCTTGTACCTCTTTTGAAAGGAAAAAAAACTTGTCAGATGTGAATGGGTATATAAGTGTTGAAAGACATAAGGCCCGATTATTTGCTAAAGGATTTTCTTACATTGAAGGAATTGAAAATCATGAAACATTTTCCCTTGTATCCAAAATGAATTACATTTGTCTTGTTCTAGACCTTTTTGCCTCACATAAATAGGAGGTCCATCATATGGATGTTAAATCCACCATGCATGGTGATCGGCAAGAAGATATTTACATGGAACAACCTCCTAGATACGTTTAGAATGACTCCAACCTTGTATGTTTCCTTAAGAAATCTCTCTATGGTCTTAAGCAAGCTCCTCGAGCTAGGTATGCTAAAATGGATAGTTTTCTTCTTGACAACAACATTTCTAGATGTCATTCTAACCTCAATGTCTATACCAAGAAAATAGGAAGTCAGCTCATCATACTTGTTTCTTATGTTGATGACCGTATACTCACTACTAGTGACCCTAAACTTTTAACCCATGTGAAACCCAACCGTAAAAAGAAATTTGAAATTGACCTCCAAGTGTTGCAAACCAAGGAAGGAATTTATTTTTCCAATTTAAGTATGCATGTGACCTTTTTCGTCGTTATCAAATGGAAGATTGTAAACGAACCCCTTCTCCCTTCTATTTTGTGGTTAAACTTGTTGCCACCTACACTACACCCGAAGTAGATACCACTGCCACTTTGTACTATCAGTTAGTAACCTTTTGTATTTGAGTCATACCCATCCTAATATTTCCTTTGATGTTGGTCTTGTGCCTGGTATATGCACAAGACAAACATCAAAGGAAATATATATAACAACGCTTCAACTCTTTTGATCTGGTCACACCACTTTAGTCGCCATGCTGAGATAAAATTAATTATTCTTTGTGAAGGAGCTGCCACATACAACATTTGCAATCTCAAAACTATGAAATTCGAGTCTAACTAGAAGATATCAAAGTTCTATCATTGTGCAGTCCACCATGGTTGTGGCATATGCATGCAGACCAAGTGACTAAGATTGCCACAATGCTCAGACAAATGTGAAACCTTGAGCAGTGAGAAAATGAATAGGCCACTATAAGGCATAAACTAATGGAAACTCACCCCCCAACACCTGGTTTCTCAAGCGGGTTGCTTTTAAATCATTCCCAAGCTCTTAGAACCATGCCACCGTGATTTGAAACGTTTCATTCCAACTGAGCTCCTTAAATGTATAAAGTTTTTCTTTCATATATATACACTCTTTAAAAAGCCTTAGTCTAAACATTCTACAAAATGATTATTTTTCGATTATATTTTTGGAGGATATTTGCCCAAAATCATGCTAGAAATTATTAGATATTTGAGTGGTTATTTCTGTATAATCCTAGTCCCTAGGGATTTTTCAGCTGGTTGAATCCATTTCTGCATTCAAAAATGGATTTTACACAACAAAAAATAGTATTTCCAGTGAAAAAAGCATTTGACAAAAATATTAATTAAAAGTTAATAATAATACTAAAATTAAGAAATATTTGATTACAATTCGTTAGGATGTTTAAACACTTAAGAGTTAGTTAAGGTCAACTTGATTTAATATTTCTTTAGGTAAAAGTGTGTTTGTTTATTACGCATTTGTAATGTGTAATCCGACAGTAATGATTTGTTCTAGACAAAAAGTGATTTGATGGCTCATATTTTCCTTGATACTAACAACTAATGATTAGTTGATTAATGTTGGATTAGTCCATGATCTATATTTAAAGAGCATAGAGGGTGATTTGTTGAAGATTGATCATGAGAAACTCTCTTGTAAAATGTTTTTCTTTTACAATAACAAATTGTCTCTAGCTGTGTTGGCTAGGCCTATGGATTGTTTCCCTCTTCGAGGGTTTTAACCACCATTTGAAGACACGTCTCTCTTGTTGATCAAGATCATGTACCTGTGTCGCCACATACCGCAAAATATTTCTATGTTTTGTTATTTGTGTGCATTTCTAGGTTAAGTGGACTATTCTATTGCGTTCAAATCACTGTTTTTAATTGGAAATAATTTCCATTTCACTAGAAAAGGTTTACATTTATGACATCTCTATATAATCTCTGCAAATAAAAATAAGAGCGAAAAATGTTTTATTTTTTGCATATGCTCTTTGCTCTATTCTTTATGCAAGCTTAGAAAATATAAAACTGAGAGAAAACTTGTATTTTCCCTAACCCCATTATTGTAAAGTTTCTAAAAACAAATAAATAAAATTAAAAAATTAAAAATAAAAAATTTCACTCGTTAAAAAATTTTACTTGTTTTGGTATATATATTTAATATCTCTATATAATCTCGACAAATAAAAATAAGAGTAAAAAATGTTTCATTTTTTTGCATATGCTCTTTGCTTTATTCTGTATGCAAGCTTAGAAAGCTTAAAAAAATTTACTTGTTTTGGTATATATATTTAATATCTCTATATAATCTCGGCAAATAAAAATAAGAGTAAAAAAATTTTCATTTTTTTGCATATCCTCTTTGTTCTACTCTGTATGCAAGCTTAGAAAATATAAAACAGATAGAAAACTTGTATTTTCCCTAACCCCATTATTGTAAAGTTTAGGAAAATGAATAAATAAAATGAAAAAATAAAAAAATTCACTTGTTTTGGTATATATATTTAATATTAGCTAGCTTAGTTGAAAGTTACTTTATTGAATAATAAGTCTGGAGTTAAAAAAAAAATTTATAAGTTATTCTTTCAAAAAGTTCATGTAACCTTGAGTTGTCTCATAATTTTATTGTAATGTGTTTCACTTAGAACTATACAAGTGAATTACTATAATATTCTTTTAAGTTACTTTTTGCATGCAATTTTAATTGATAAAGTAACTGCATTGTAAAAGTGAGTAATTTCATAACTCATTTGTAAAAGTGAGTTTATTTAAAAAGTTAGAGAAGGGGGAGGAGAGAAAATTACTCAGCATCAACATTGTGCATCCATCATCACGTGGACGAAATTGTACCTGCCACATGGTACTTTGGTTACCTTTTATGTCTTCCTTCAAAGGAGATAACTTTCACATTTGAAATCCATTTTTGTGTCGTTTTTTTTAAGCTACCTATTTTTTCAAGAGATTTATATCCAAATAGTAAATTTAAGTTTCTGAATCCATATTACCTTAATATTTTAATATGTTATTCCAAGTGATATTTTTTCTTTCCAATACCAACTGTGTTTCATGGAAATATCATATGAACAATGTACTACAAAATAAAGCATTGTATCGAATTGCCTTGGGAAAAGAAAAAATTACCATTGATATTGAAAAGAAAATCAAATGGTATGATAAAAAAAACAAAGGACGTAGATCAATTGGAATGTCCATCTCTCCTTATTTATAGTTTCAAATTCAAGGAATCGATGACTCAAATGAAGTTTGGGATAGGCTGGAAAAGGTATTTGGTAAACACAATGTGATTCAATCCTGCCAACTTGAAAATCAATTAATGTCTTTAAATTCCAATGGTTTCCCTTGCATTGAAGATTATTTAAGTCCAAAACACTTGAAATTTCACTTCAACACTATAAAAGAGATATGAAGGATGACAAATGTATATATGTTATTTTTGTTAAGTTTGGTGGTGCGTATTGTGTTTTTGTATCTACCTTTTGCTCCACCAGAGAAACTCTAGGGGATTCATACACAAAACCTTATCTTGAGACTTTTTGTGATTCTTTGATTAGAAAGCAAGATAAAATTTTGCATCTTGGAGTGATCATCATTGTAGGTACATCTAACAAAGCCTGAGTGACCCAACATAAAGATAAATTATAGCATCTAAAGAAGCAACATCCTCGCAACAAAAAATAAAACAAGGCTCCCAAAGTCTCAACTAACTTCTATTCCCAATGGTGACAAAGGACCAAAATCAAAAAGTAAAAAGACTAACAAACCAATTTTTATGGGTGAGATATGGAAGATTGTAAACGAACCCCTTCTCCCTTCTATTTTGTGGTTAAACTTGTTGCCACCTACACTACACCCGAAGTAGATACCACTGCCACTTTGTACTATCAGCTAGTAACCTTTTGTATTTGAGTTATACCCATCCTAATATTTCCTTTGATGTTGGTCTTGTGCCTGGTATATGCAAATACCCCATGAGAGCCATTGGAAAGCAACAAAAATGATGTTTTGGCATATCTAGGGTACATTTCAATTTGGGATACATTACAGTTCATGGGGGACTCCTTTGTTGGTTGGTTCCAATGATTCTAATTGGAATGGTTGACCCTGATGATCAAAAGTCCACTGCAAGTTATGTTTTTAGTCTTGGTTTAACTGGTAAGAAACAACGGGCTCTTTTTTTTTCTTCATCAAAAGTACCAAGCAGCGATTAATGCAAGTCAAGAAGCCTTGTGGCTTTAACAGATTCTTTTAGGGTTTGTATTACAGGGGAAACATCCGACCACCCTTTAGTGTGACAATCAAAGTGTCATCAATGTTTCCAATGATCCCTTCAACATTTGCGCAACAAACACATTGAATTACAAATGCACTTTATTAGAAAGTTCATTCATGGCTGCATTCTTGAGGTGCTCTTTTGTCCTATAGATTGTCAAATTGCAGACATTTTCACAAAGTATCTTACAGAAGCGAAGTTTTCCAAACTTTGATCTATGTTAAAAGTTCAAGAAGTCTTCATTAATGGGGGTAGGCTCTAATGACTCCTTCCTTCTCCTATTGTGTCACCTTTTGTAAATCATTCAATCATATCCCGCATTGTTCTTAGCAAAGAATGTTAGGATATTTAAACACTTAGGAGTTAGTTAAGATCAACTTGGTCTAATGTGTCTTTGGATAAAAATGTGTTTCTTTAATATGCATTTGTACACATTTGTAATTATGTAATTTGACGGTCGAGATATGTTCTAGACATAAATTGATCCAACTGCTCATATTCTCATCAATACCAACGACTATATTGATCCATGACTTAACAGTCGATTGCTCCATGATCTCTATTTAAAGAGCATGGAGGGTCATTTGTTGAAGATCGATCGTGAGCAACTCTTGTAAAATATTTTTCTTTTGCATTAATGTATTACCTCAAGTGGCCCCATTGGCTAGAGCCATGAACGATTTTCCTCTTTAAAGGTTTTAACCATGTAATACATTGGTGCACTAATCTTTGATCTAGTTGTTTGAGCCGTTACTTAAGGTTTTTGTGTGTGGGGAAAAACATTGTTTTTTCAAACATAATTGAACCACTATTAGTGAATGCTAACCACGACCATCATCATCATCACGTGTGTGTAATCATTTTAGATAAAAAAAAAAAAAAGGAAAAGAATTCTAATAAAAATAAAAAGAAAAAAGATAATTAAAAGGTCTAATGATGATAATAAAATAAGGTTAAAAAGGGGGTGGCAAGGGCAAGGGAGATCTTACTAGATCCTAAAGGAAAAACAGAAGCAACTCTCATCTAAGGCCTTGGAATAGTTACAAATAATCAAGTGGAAGCCTATGCTTTACTTCAAGGTATTGTCATCACAAAGGAACACAATGTACACTCCTTGATTGTTATAGGGGACTCCATCGTAATTATAAACATCATGATCTCAAAATCAACCCTTGTATATAACAAGTGTGGGTCAATCAACGCTCGAATCAACAAGGAGGCTCTCAGTTTGAATAAAGTCTCTTTCTTTTAGGGTTTCTTTCAAGGTTCAAGGGGGTTAAACTCACAATCTAACTCACTGGCTAACAAAGCCTCAAACCTTAGCCAAGGAGCTCTAAAGAAAAATAGGGGGATTATATATTCTATCACCCCCTAAGTATCTTGTTGCATGAAATCACACAATTAGTAATGATGTGCTTATTTCCATTACTCCATCATTTAATGGCAAGGCGAGGATTGGAAAGGACATCGGTCCATCCTCTTTGCATGTGAGAATTCACTCATGTTTAGTGTTTTGAATCCATTATCATGGGTTTTTGTGAGCAAGGTTGGATTACACTTTAGAACATAGTCAAAATTGGCAATGGAAGTCAAAATTGGCAATGGACACATTCGAGACAATTGGGTAGGTGTTACTTTGTTTCTATGGTTTCCATCTTAGGAATATGAATCACATGTTCTTTTAATTGGTTCTCTTCATATGATAGTTAGCTAGGCTCTGGTGTATATCTAGAGATAATTTGGAAAGTTCTTAGAAAAGAAAGGACCACGAGTTTTTTTGTTGGTCATATATCTTATTCAGTTTGGCCAAATTCAAGTCCAACTCCATTCTCTTCCAATTCTAGACATAATGGATTATCAAGACCCTACGAGGGTCCACGAGGCCTCAAGAAGGCATGAAGAGGGTATTCAAGGAAACCGAACTTATATGTTTACAGTGACTTCAAACGTTTAGGACAATGAGTACAATTGCACCTTTCATAATGTAGCAATTATGAATCAATTGGTTCTACAGAAGCAAAAGTTGAGTGTAGCATGTTAAAGAACATGATCATTAATCTTGGAAACTATCCTCTATCCACAACAACAAACCAGAGGGCTCCAATTAAGTTTGTGTAGGAGGACCACAAGGATGAGGAAACAATTCACCATCTAAGGATAGAAATAGTGCAACAAAGCTCGCTTCCCTCTAATGTTAGATAAGAGGAAGCCTACACTGACCATGTATTTCACTAGGTAATTATGTTCTCTAAATTAAATAAGATCTTACGTGTTTTTTATAAGAAGTTTACTACAAAGGATAGATGGGATGTCAAGTGTATAGACATTTCAAATATTTTTATGTGGCTCAAAAGCACTGCAAATTTTGCATGAACTTCCTATATCAATACGTTTTGTATGCACTACTATTTAAGTTCTACTATATAACACTTTTAATATAATATTCACTAATTTCGGTAAAAAAAAATTGATTAAGAGATGAATTTTTTTAAAGAAAAATACTAATATCAATGTTATTAATGTTGTAGCAAACTTCTTTTTCATATTCAAAATCTCATTATATAACATAAAGTTTTATTGATTGGAAATTTTAATTGATTTTTTTATAATTTAAAATTGGACAAAATCCTAATAACATTGTTCCACCATGAAAAATCCTTGAATTGTGGTAGACCTCTATCATACTTTAAATTTCCATGGAATTCTTATAAATTATAGTTATGAAAAAAACTTGGAATTCTTACAAATTATAGTTATGAAAAAAACTTGGAGATTAATAATTATTTGACAAGGTAGAATGAAAGGGGAATTTTAAAATTTTGCTCTATAGGACATAAATTAAAGAAAAAATGAAAAAGGTTTATACAGCGCTTATAAAAAAATTAAAATCAATAAATACTTGTATTAATTCTATTTAGATAAAAAGTTAAATAGAATATTCATATAATTAAACAAGGGGAACTATAATGAAAATCATGAAAAATAATGAAAAATAGACAAACGAATGAAAGGTGAACTGAAAAGTGGATAGGACAAAAGCAAAACACATGAGCAAAAGATGAAAGCAGAAGAGCATAACAGATAAGAGAAAAGATGAATATATAGTTTTAAGTTTAAATGGAATGTGAGGAAATATAATGCAAATCAAAAAAAGAGAACTAAAAGGTGAGTAGGACATGAACAAAATACTCAATACTAACGCAAAAAAATGCAAGCAAAAGAAGCATGTGAGCATAATGGAAGAAGATAAAAAATGCATAAATTATATTTAGAACAAAACCATTGGATTATGGGCTATCAAAACTGACTAAGCTTCTACTCACATTCATGATTAAAGTTACTAAAAATGTTATTTAAATTTAAGACCTCTTAGATTATGTCGATTGAATCATGAAACATTAATGATAAACAATTCACGATTAAAGTTGAAAAAAAAAAATAGATCGTTTAAACAATGTTTATTGAATCATGAATCATGAATCATTGATGATAAACAATTGATGTGATCAAAACAAATGAGATGTTCAGTGTTATTAGAATGTTCTACAATCACAGAATTGTTAAGGCAATTGTGAAAAAATATTTGGATAAATGTTCTTTAAAACAGGTTTGGATAGAGCAACTGGTTTGATCAATGTACAATTTGCCATGAGAATCACAGAATTGGATAAATGTTCTTTAAAACAGGTTTGGATAGAGCAACTGGTTTGATCAATGTACAATTTGCCATGAGAATCACAGAATTGTTAAGACAATTGTGAAAAAATATTGGATAAATGTTCTTTAAAACAGGTTTGGATAGAGCAACTGGTTTGATCAATGTACAATTTGCCATGAGAACTGGGAATTTGAAAAACCATCGATGTACAATTTGTCATAAGAACTGGGAATTTTAAAAACATCAATGTACAATTTGCCATAAAAACTGAGAAATTGAAAAACATGTTAACAATGGAGCAGCTATATCGTCTTTAAATTTGTTTGGATAACGCAGTCAATTTTACAAATCTAAGATTTGCCACAAAAGAATTTGAATAACATCTTAACAATGGAGCAGCCATATTGTCTTCAAGGTAGGTTTAGATAACGCAACCAATTTTACAAATGTAAGATTTGCCAAAAAGAACAAAGAATTTAATAAACACTTTGCCAAAAACACAAAGAATTTAATAAACGCCTTGACGCCTTGACAAGTAGCAGGTTCATTTTATCTTTAACACATTTGAATAGTCCTAAAAACCATAAGAGCACAACATCCATTTTCAAAATCAATTAATTTATAATTTATAATTGGACAAAGGAAAATATTTTTATTTAGAAATCCCTGAAATATTATTTATTTGTTAAAAAATGGACAACATAATAAGTAGAACACTACATTGCAACTCTTGAATATCAATAAGTAGAACACTACATTGCAACTCTTGAATATCATCTTAGTAATTGACACATCATTTCGAAAGTTTTCTTAAAAATTAGAAAAGATATATGCTAGAAAATAAATGTGTCCATCAGTTCTAACATAGGATTTCATAAAAAGGAATCGATTTTAAATTTGATGGAAATGTTCATGTCTGCGTAAAAATACCCAAAAATTGCACAAGCTGTGACTAAAAACCAGGGTCCTCTAAATAATGGTAAATTTTAGATTTAGGCCTACCACTTATCATTATATTCATCAAATCTGCATTCCTAGCCTGAGTGTCGTCATTCAAAAGTTGGCACAAAGATTGTGTTAAAAGATGATACAAAGAATGTACACCTCTCTCTCTCAGATGCACCATTTCCAAGGGGGATGATGCTTCCCCACCATCATGAAAGAAAAATTATTCTTTAGTGTTTCTTTTCGTTTTCCTAGTTGAGAGTAGAAAGTGAATTTTACCAAAACGCATCATTGGTTAACTAGCATTTCCATTGTCAGAAGGTGGGCCAACTAATGCAACCAAATGCTACCAATAAGAAATCCGGAAGCTCACATTTGAAGACAAACCAAAACCTTCTCCAATCCTACTAGCACTACCAAACACACTAGTGCACTCCCTTTATGCTATCAAACAAGCCCACTGCTCTGTTTCCAAAAGATAAATCCGTTCAAAGGAAATCATATGCCACTGTAATGGAACATGTAACTGCCAGTTCCTTGTACCCAAGGAGACTCAGTCATCCAGTTTGGGACCTGTAATCTGCTTACATAGTGACTAGAGATTGAAGTCCAAGCTGACATATGCAAACGCTGCACAATAACCTCTAAACTTACGCTAAGATCATTTCAGAACCACTTGATAGAGTATCAATCAATAGAGAACTTCACAGAAGATCAATTTAATCTATTAGAAAAAGAATCAGATATTTTACTGAATCAAATTCAGTTATCATATTTGAGCATAATCAAAACATAGAACTTGCTGGATTACCGCATATCCAACCATATTAGTTGGAGAAAAATAACTTGGAAATTGTCGACACTGCATCCTTCACTGTTTCAACAAAGGGGCCCAAACAGGTGCAAGTACCAGCTGCAGCACATGCATGGTAAAAGACAAACTGTGTTTACCAAGCATCCAAATAAATAAAAAAACGAAAAGCTCAGTAACCATATTAGCAAACAGTGAAGTTTCATGATATCCTTCTGTGGAAACTCTCATGGCAGCCAAACCCATTTCTGAGGAGCTCTACAACCTTCAATGTTTGAGTAAGCAGTGACTGCTTTGTAATGAGCTTTTCGCCAACATTGGAAGCACTATCTAGTATAAATACAACCACCTAGGAGCAAGTCAATATATGAATTGCTCCACGAAGCATTTTTAAGCTTGTACAAACAACATTGCACCAGTCAAGTAGTTCAAGCCAGGTATCTGAACATGTTGGGATTATCTTTATCCCTCTCCAAGTATTCACCACCTAGGAGCAAGTCAATATATGAATTGCTCCACGAAGCATTTTTAAGCTTGTACAAACAACATTGCACCAGTCAAGTAGTTCAAGCCAGGTATCTGAACATGTTGGGATTATCTTTATCCCTCTCCAAGTATTCCCTTGTAATCAAATCTTCCATTCTCTTCTTGATTGCCTTGAAATCAGGCTGCTCAACACAAGTTTGTTATATTTAGTCAATCGGTAAGAAAATTTATTTTGGAAATAGAGTTATTCATTTAACTCATTTTATGCTATACTAAATTTATCATCCTACCCAGAACTTACCTTAAACATTCGTCCCAGTTGCTCAACACACTCCATCACTAGCTGCTGGTGAGATAAAACTTTCCGGCTCTTCATGATTCTTACAATTGACGCATCAATTGCATAACGCCGATCCTTGTCCACATCCTCAATGACTTTTTTCTTCTCATCCACTGGTGGAAGAGGAATCTGCAATCAAATAGAAAAGGAAAACAAATGTGTGAACCTTAATCAAATCATTTGTTTTTAAATCAGAGAACTGATGCCAATATTTTTATTGTATTAGAACTTCAAACCTTGATTCTCCTCATTTTGTCAGTGAATTTTGCATTGAATTCAAAATAATCCGTTTGTGCCACAGTTTTTGTGTTTGGTTCTTTATTGAGGATTTTGTATTTTGTTGTGCCACAGTTTTTGTGTTTGGTTCTTTATTGAGGATTTTGTATTTTGCACATGCAAGGGAGTGTAGCAGTCTGACAATATCTTCATCGGTTAAATTCAACTGAGACTTGATTTCAGAGTAACTTAGCCTCTCTGACGCATTGAACAGCAAAAGTGCAGATGCCTGAAGGATCATTGCAATTCAAGCTTTCAATTGTCTCATAACAAAAGGTTGGTGAATTCATAGATGACAAAGTGAAAAGCAACAACAAAATACAATATGTCAGCTATCAAGAATTAAATCTGATCATTCTACAAACCTCTTGTTTTTATTCCATATTTAATATTGAAGTAAATTATCATTAAAAAGCATAAAAATCCAAAAGTCGGGACAATCAACAAAGAAAAATTATAAAACCTGGTAAGTTGTTACAATAAGTTCCATTGGCTTAGGGTCAAACTTCCCAATAATATTACAGGTTCCCAAAGAATATATCCATGTAAGCTTCCGATGCTTAGTTTTTGTTTGATAAAACTCTTTGAACACCTCAACACATTTGACCTGCATTGTAGTAGTAAAATTCAATAAAGAATAAAAGCCACTTTAGCTACTAAAATACTCTTGCCGCTGCTCAGTAAGTTGCAATAATATGCAGTATATGAAAACTACATACCATCTCAGCAGGTAGATTAAGATCAAATGACTTGTAACTTGGCCAAAATCCAGTTGTCAAAACTGTCACAGTCAAGTCTATTCCAGGATGTGCAAGTGGGTTTTCGTTAAGATATTCCTCAAAATTTTATTCCAGGATGTGCAAGTGGGTTTTCGTTAAGATATTCCTCAAAATTTGTTTGGTTCTCCCTTGCTAACGTTAAATCCGTAACCTGAACAGACCAATACTGAATAGACATGAAAACCTAAAACTGAAAGCTCTAACTTTTTTATCTACAGAACTTAGAAAATAGGAACGATGATGAAATAGAAAGTTTTACTTGGAAAATTAAAATAAAGTAAAATAGTGAAATGAAAGAAACTGCAAGTTTATAATATTTCTGAGATAAACTACAGTAAAATAAGCTTGTCTAGTACAAGTTATAATTACAAAAATTTCAATTGGAAGTGAACTTCTAACATACCATTCCCTCCATTTTAGAAGTAAACTGGCCTCCACACTGTTGCTTCAAT
>CBVK0100919660.1:0-16710 GCA_900067695.1 Picea abies | reverse complement strand
CCAAGAACCCCAGGAGTGCACTGGGGGCCCTAGATCTCAGCTAAGGTCTTATGCCATCCTCCCGGTGAATGGCTCTTGCAGCTGCACTAATTGAAAAAGATTAAATATTCATAGGATGGTTATGATATTCATGGGTATGCACTCCAGTGACTTGTGTTGTCGAGATTAAATATACATAGGATGGTTATGATATTCATGGGTATGCCACTTGTTGCCATAACTATTGCTTATTCAAATGAAGCTCCGTGCCCATGGCTCATGTAACCTTGAACATGATACAAAAATCAGAATTAAAAATGAAAATACTTCTTATTTGCAAAACAAAAATTAGAGCTTAGGGGAGTGGTTCGGGGCCCTTTAATGTATATTTCAGTTGGGTTTGGTGAAAGAAGGGTGTTGTTATTGCCCCCAATATTTCAGTTGGGTTTGGTGAAAGAAGGGTGTTGTTATTGCCCCCACCAGGGTTCAAGTCCCCCAAGAAGCGAATTGTTCACCCCACATGGGCCAACACAACCCCACAAGGGCAGCGTTGAATAGCAGAAGTTGTCATGGCCATTAAATTCGGTCGGGTGGTCATACACCATAAAGTGCGACATCATGTCCCACCTCTTGATAAGTGGTTCATGCTCGATGCATTAAAAGTCTTGAGAAGCATCTTGTCCAAACTTCTTTACAAGGACAAAATAAAATGTTTTTTCCTGTGCAAAGGGAAGCACAAAGTGGGGCATTAGCCATCGAGAACCCCTAGGTGTCCCTGTAAGACTAGGAGATGTCCCTTGGGTGTTCCCGTAAGATAAAGCGCATCCCCAAGATAGTCCCATGGTAAATGAGATCACCTGAGCACGTCGTCATGCCAACCACTATAGATCAAGAATGGTAGAGGACATCACTGAAACATCCCTTTGTCTTTGAAATGCAAGGAATGAAAAGAGGCATCTGAGACCCCTTTGGAATGCATAAACTGTCAGGCATTGACATATTACCACCTATAATTGCTTAATCCCTGTGAAATGTTCACCCCTCATGATCCAGCATAGCCCCGCATGGGTGGCATTGAATAGCAAAATTTTTCATGGCCATTAAATTAGGTTAAGATAAACGGCATCCCCAAGATAGTCCCATGGAAAATGAGATCACCTGGGCACGTCGTCATGCCAACCACTATAGGTCAAGAATGGTAGAGGATATCCCTGAAACATCCCTTTGTCTTTGAAATGCAAGGAATGAAGAGAGGCATCCAAGACCCCTTTGGGATGCATAAACTGTCAAGCATTGACATATTACCTCCTATAATTGCTTAATCCCTATGAAATGTTCACCCCTCATGGGCCAGCATAGCCCCGCATGGGCCGCATTGAATAGCAGAAGCTGTCATGGCCATTAAATTAGGTCAAGTGGTCACACACCATAAAGTGTGACACAATGTCCCACCCTCTTGATAGGTGGTGTATGCTCAATGCATTAAAAGTCTTCAGAAGCATCTTGTCCAAATTTTTTTACAAAGGACAAAAATAAAGTGTTTTTTCATGTGCAGAAGGAAGCACAAAGTAGGGCATTAGCCCATCGAGAAACCCTGGGCGTCTCCATGAGACTAGGAGATGTCCCTTGGGTGTCCCCGTAAGACTAGGAGATGTCCCTTGGGTGTTCCCATAAGATAAGGGCATCCCCAAATAGTCCTATGGCATATGAGATCACCCGGGCACGCCCTCATGCCATCCACTAAAGATCAAGAATGGTAGGGGACGTCTCTGAAACATCCTTTGTCTTTGAAATGCAGGGAATGAAGAGAGGCATCCGAGACCCCTTTGGGATGCATAAACTGTCAAGCATTGACATATTACCACCTATAATTGCTTAAACCATTCGAACATTGATCAGCTACATGAATAATTTCAATGTTTTGTGGACAGTGATAACCAAGAAAGATGGGCTAGAACAAAGGCCTTGAAAAGAGATTCAAAGATTGCCACAGATAAGAGCTTTAGAAGATTGTCCCCAAATCACGACTCTTCATTTCTAAATTCAGTTGTCTCTTGAAAATATTAAAAGGATTCTAAGGTAAGCCCTAAATTCAGTTGTCTCTTGAAAATATTAAAAGGATTCTAAGGTAAGCCACTCAAATTGCCCCAAAGAAGAGCTCCAAAAACATGCCTCAAACTATTGCTCATCATTGCTAAATTGATTTGTCTGCAGTGATTAGTAAAAGGGGCTCTAGGTGAACTGCTTGGATTGCTCCAGATACAAGCTTCAAAGATCCTCACATTTTAATTTCTCCTTGCTAAATACAATTGTCTGTTGCAATTATTAAAATGGGTCCGAGGTAAGAAACTAAAAAACAAGTATGTTGGTATTTACTATTGACGCTTGTTCATCTTGCTCCTTTTTGGCATTGGTTGGAGAGAGATGATGTTTAGCATGATAATTTACTACCACAGTTCGGGTAGTTGAAGGTTCCACAGTCCACCTATGACTTTCCAGTAGAGTTGTTTGTTCTAATTTCAAAATTGGGCTCTGAAGCCAACCCTGAGCTAAACTAGCTTAAGTATAACTGGAATCCCTTAGCAGAAAAACCCAAAATAATCTGACGAATCAGTCTTCAGGCATTTGAAACATGTTTTATTGTTATTGTTTCTATGCGCACTATTTCCTGCATGCAGTATAAAACAATATCCAAGTAAGAAAATAAATTTCATATTACAGAAAGCAACATGGATACTTTATAATTGCAAGAAATTTGCATAACTTTATAGCAAATGGAAAGAATTTTACCTGTAAAATTCTGCAAATAAATCTTTATCACTAATGTATGCAAGAAGCTTGACGACCTGTAGCAGTATTTAATCATCAGATCACTAACTCAAATTAACTTGAAACCTACAAAGTCTGCAACATCCAAATCAAAACAAGGCACACCTTTTCAAGTGTATCCTCAATATCTTCGTCACTTAATTTTTCACTACCCATTTCATGGCAAGAAGGGGCTAAAGGCCCAGAGGTGTTGTAGCTAGCACCGTAAAAGTCAAAAGCCATAATCTATCCTTCTAGATGCTCGCCCTACGGTCCTAAGAGCAATGAAACTTTTCTCCATAAAAATGAAGGACCATTAAAAAAGAAAATGAATAAAAATGACTCGCTTGATGGGGTAATGTATTGCGGTGTCCTCTAATTTCCAATGCATATGGCACTCAATGTGTTTTAACTTCAAGTGGCTTTGTGGTACTCCTTTTCTTTCCTTGCACATAGTACTCAATGTTCGGACCATAAAAAATGAAAAGCAAATAAAGGGCTTGGAAAAATGTTGCATTACAAACAAAGGGATACAGCACACTCTCCACAAAGGCACCCATAAATGAGATAATATGAAAACTTGATATGTCAAGAACCCCATGCCCAAAAGTCCTACCCTCATCTACCTCATATTCACTAAATGGCCTAGAAAGGGTCTTCTTGGGAAACACTCCTGGACTTGGGGATTGGCCTACCCAATAGGGCACCATGACAACCCTCCCATACTGGCCTACCCAATAGGGCACCATGACAACCCTCCCATACCTAAATTTGGCAAACTTTATAAGGTCTTTGAGCATTTGTTTAGTTTGAAAAGGGGGGATTTAATGCACATGTTTGGGTGGTTCTTTTATTAAATGTGACTTAATCGGCATGATGCATGTGACTTGTGGACCCTTGGAGGGTGCATTTGCTTGTCTTTGCAGGACCTTGCCCGATGGAAGACATTCATGAAGGGACTAAGCCACTTGGACCTTCATAAGGGCTTGGAACCATGAAGAGAGGGTGACATCACCTTCTTATGCCCTAACATCCCTCTTGGAGAGTTTGACGTTACACATTTGGGAGGACGTTTGGCCTTTTAGATGCACTTGGTGGTGTTGTGGGCTTGAAGCCCCACCTTCTTGCTTGATATGGGGATGATGTGGCACCTTCCTAGCTTGGCCTCCTAGCCTTTGGAGGCTTGTCTTCACACGTGCCACCTTGGAGAGGAGTTTTAGGGAGCTTATGTCCCATCATTTTGTTATTTTTGGTCATTTTGTAGCCTATGTGAGCAAAAGAACAAATCAATTCGCTAAATAAGCATTGTAACTTAGGTTTTAGCCTAAAATTATGGATTTAATTGTAAAGTGGACAAACTATAACTTGGGTTTCTTCATATAAATACGAGGCAAGTCATTTTCATTTCATCATAACTCATCACCTGAGATTATCACTCTTGGACTGAAATTTCGGCCCTCTTGGGCAATTCGCTATCTCTCTTTTCTTGTCATAATGGATGCAACACTTGTTATTTTGAGCATTAAAGGCTAGTGACTTCTCTTGGTGGTGTTTCTTTGGCAATTTGTGGATGAGATAATGGTAGTAAGGGTTTCTTGCATGCTATCTCTTGGATTTTAGTGAGTATTTTTTGCAATTTATTGTCATTTTGCTTGTTAAATTCAAGAAATATATCTTAAACCCTTGGAGGAGTAAAAGGGCTTACACCCTCCACCAAGATTTATTTCTTTTTGTTATTGAAGCGTTATAAGGCTTGCAACAAGAAGTAAGATTTACACCGTTGTTGCAAGGCTTAGCTAGGGTTTATTTCTCTAGGAAGTAAGAGGGTGTACACCCCTAGAGAAACTTCAAACCCTAGTTCATCTTGGTTTTCAAGCTAGACGAATTGGAAGGATTGTTGTTGAGTTTTACAAGGTTTTAACTCTCAACAAAGATCTCTTCTTCCTCTTTTGCCTAGTTTTCCTTCCAAGTAAGAGACTCCATTCACCCAATAACAAGGCACTAATCTTTGCATTGGAGATTGTTGATTGTTGCATTGGTAAACATGAAATTTGAGGTTTTGGAATTGTTCAAGTTGGATTTGGATTTTACATGCTTTAGACCATCGTATGCTCCAAGGGCGTCTTGATTGATCAAGTGGTTAGTTTGTTGTAATAAACATTAATCTACAACCATTAGGGCTGCAGTAAACTCTCTTTCTCAACAAGTTTTCTTCACTTTTGACTGCTGAAATTTGCATGTAAGCAGTGAAATTTGATCTACTTTTCAAGGGCTTTTGATTGGGTGGTTTGCTTTCTGATTTTCTTGGTTAAAAGTTGTTGTTATAGCAAAAATAAGCTACATCCATAAGGCTGTCATAATATTTTGTTGATAACTCATTTTTACAGCCTTCTTTTGTCATCTAATTCATTATTCAAGCATTGGAATATTATCTCTAAGTTGCATACTAATTTGCTCAATATTATATGCTGATTAGATGATGTAATTTGCAGTTGTTTTAACTTTTTCATTGTTGATATATAATTGTTTATTGTTGCAATTTTGGGACAACAAGGTTTCTTGTTGATTCCCCTCTTGTCTTGGGGCTTATATCATCATATATTTGTCTAGGTTTGGCTTTTCTAACATTGTTTTGCAGGTACACAACGTTGGCAACCCTTTTCTTGACCTATACTCATCCTCCACCAAGCCTCAAGACCTTTCAATCGTGACCTATAGGAGTGGTTCCTTCATCTCTTCCCCTCTCCCCTTGCAATCCCCCTAGGGTCACCTGAGAAGCCTCCCTTGTGTTGGACTTGTCCATCACTAAAACAAGGGGGATATCTATTGAGATGACGGTGATAGGTGTCCCCAGTTGTGTCGCACACTTGTTGCTTGGGTTGGGCTTTGCCTAAACTACAAATTGTGCGATAACAGTGCACTCGACTTAAGAGGAATTTGATGCAGTGTACACTGGTGTTGATGAGCCAAAGGTTGGTATGCACGACATGTTTGGATGTGATGAATCTTGAAGTGGTTGCAATTCATCGACCACTTCCATCCTCTTCTCCCCATTATGCATGTAGTATGTCAGATACAATTCAAGTAATTGCTTGATCTCTGTGAAGTCATGCTCTACGATGGGGTGGGTTCCATCTTTCCCCTAAAATCCCCCCTCTATAGGACTCAAGGGTGGATGGGTCTATTAAGAACTACTTCCCTCCTCTCTAGCATCATTTGAATATTAACTTTACCCACATTTTCTATTCTTGGTTCCCTTCATGTATACACCACTGGATTTCCTCACATTCCCCAATTATAGCTCTCTCGTGCCTACTTTGGTGCATAGGAAACAATTGGTTCTTCACTAGCTCTTTGACACTTTTCTTCTTCTTCAAGCTGTCAATTTGTAGAATGACTTAAAAAGTTGGAAAAGTTAGCTTATATAGATCATTGCATTGAATATTGGAGATCTAGTCACCATAAATTTGAAAAAGCAATTGTATCTTTCCACAAATTTGAAAAATGATTGTATCAAGTGGCAATCACGAACATGTGTAAGTGCATTTACTGCCAAATTAATATCATAACATCTTTAGTTTTATGGTTAACACCACAGTGATATGGTGTGACAACACGACTCAAGGACCCTACATTAGCATGACTCGACCAATTTGAATGACAATTTCCCCCCTCGACCACAAAGGTGGTGCTCGATTTCCTAAAAAGACTGAAAGAAACTTATAAACTTAAATTGTCTAGTCTTATTCCCAATTTGACTTGACTAACTAAAGGTTTTCTTAATCATAGGGTTAAGATTTTTTCGATTGATGCAACTAGACTGACTGGCTTATTCAAAAGGTCAAGCCTTCTTGGCTTGACTAACAAAGCATAAACAACAATAATGTACAACTCTCCTTTTCAAGAGTGTGACAACTTAACATGGAGGAGTAAACGGTTTAAGGTAAGGGCCATTCACCCATCCCTCCCAAAGTGTTCTGTCAAGCTGAACCAACTTTACTACTCCTAAATCTCAGATGGTCATGACTAGGAAAGGTCCTAACCAATGCATTTGTAACTTGCCAGGGTACTTGAGGTACCTAATATTGTAGAGCAATACCAAGCCACCTTTCTCCAAACTCTTGTTCTTGATATGGTAATCATGCCAGGCCTTCCACTGTGACTTCTCAAATGGTGATATTCTATTGAAAGGCAGTGTTCCTCTTATTCCATTAGCTCTACAAGACGGCTCTAGATTGACTCTTCCTATGACATCTTTGTAGCTTGTGCGATGAACAAACTTGGTATCAGAAATTTTGCAAGCACTACTACCTCCTTTCCATGGACCAAATTGAAAGGAGTGTGCTTCATCAACTTATTAGTTGTGGTTGCCCCAGGGGTGTAGAATAATCGTTGATGGAGTGTATTGTTGAGGCACTCTGTTATGTGAAGTCACCAATTCGAAACCCTCGACTAGCCATGTGTGCCACGTGAGGGGCCGCGTTGGCATGCCTGGGGTTATAGTGATAGCAGTCGGATAACACAACCACGTGTCACATGAGTACGTGTCCGACTAGTTGCTGACTAACCCAATCAAAAGAAAAAACTTATTAGTTGCGGTTCAGTATGCCCAGAGCACCACAAGTATCCTCTCATCCCAGTCATTGTAGTTGATGTCACAACTTTTGTCAAGCCCTGCTCCAACACACTAAATGCCTCAACCATCCCATTGGCCTATGGATGATAAGGACTACTAGTGTAGTGCTACACCATGAATTCCTACAACTCCCTTGTTAAAAAATACCTCAAATGCTTCCTTCAATGCCTACAAATGGAGTTAATATCCAGAAGGAGTGCTTCCTGATGCACTCCATCAATAAATAGGCTTACCAAAATTATTTTGACAAGCACAATAAACAATATTTCCTTCAACCTACCTTGTGGAAAAGGGAGTGGTTCATAAAACACTCGTTGACATATGCATGTCCTTGTCATACAATTCAATAACGTTCCTCACAAATGCCTGAAAATCAACCATGTTAGTGAAACAAAATTGCAAGCCAAGGATCCATCATTTCCAACAAGGCTAATGTCTTTGTGCAATGTTCAACATATCATGTTTGGTCATCTTCTGCCGAATTATAGTAATGTGCCAAGTAACCCCCACTCAGACATAATACATAAGGCCATAAATTCACCTTCATTATGGGAGCATTCAAATGTAAAGAGATTGAGTCTAACAGGGAGAAGGAATCACAGCTAAAGAAAGTTATAAATAAGATTGTACCTGCTCTTGTGCACCAACCACATCCTTTTTCTCTGCCTGAAGACCAACTCAAAGTAATACAGATATCAGACAGGCTCCTAAATGTTGGAAATGTAAAACTATTATATTTTCTAGAATAGAAAGAGAGAAACAGGCCACATCTGGTCAAACAGATATAATTAATAATTAATTTAACCAGTGTGGCATAGCTCATAAACCACCAATAAAGCCTAAAGACTCACCAAACTAGCCAACAACTTGAAAATCAAAATTACCTTTTTATTGCTTGCTGCATCTTCTGCATGCTTGACTAATGATGTACCCTCACCAGTAACGTGCTGCAATGACAGAAAGCAGTTTGAATATGGGGAGGCAAAGAAAAAACAAAACCCTTTGCCTGCAGAAATTCATAGTAAGTTGTGAAAGTAGCTGATCTAGGATATTTTCAATCAATATGCACCAATCGGTGTCTAACTGTTTGAAATTTGAGCTATAGGTTCCAAGCCTTTAGGTATCCTACAAAACAACCTATACATCCTTGGAAGATCATCTACCTGTACAAAAAGTGCAATCGGGAAGTCAGCTTGTTGACTAATGAAACTATATTGAAAATACAGGTTCAGAATTCACAAAAACACAGCCATAATCAAATGAAAATGCCATGTCACCTTGTCATCTCTTAGCAAGGCATGGCAACCGGAATGCTCCTTCTCTAGAAGTTCATTTTGTACTTTCTGCAACAAAAACCAGCAACAGAAAAAAACAAATATCTCAGCTGTTCTTTAAATTGTGTGTATGATGAGTTATGATAGTTATAGTAGTGGATTATATGTACTTTACTGGGTAAAGTAAGCAAAGAAAATAGATTATTTCAACAATACGCTAAATGCAAGTGTTTTAGATAATAGAAAGAAATTATTTTTAACAAACTCACTTCTAACAACTTTTGTTCACTGCTGGAATGTAAATAATGAGCAACTCTTTCTTTTTCTTGTTTCAGACACTCCTCAATCTGCGGTTAAAAAGGAGATATACATTAGCTTCTTCAAGGACCCAATATCAACATCTTTGGCACGTGTCTACAGCACTATCACCCATTTCACTGCTGACCTTAAGCATATAATCTGGACAAGAATCCTCTAAAATCCATGATGCAGCCTTTCGAGAATAGTAAGAAGCAGTGTCTTCCAACATGGCTGACTCAAAATCATTCTCATAAGCATCCATGTTACCCATCCCAATCTCCACAAAGATGCCCAGAACATTTTTCAGCAAAGCTCGATCAATTTGCTCTCCTTCGCGTTCCCTATCAATCTGCCATGTAACAAGTGCAACAGTTCACATACCCTCAGCAACAAAAAGCTAAAGTCAAATAGTTAAAGAAACTTTTTGACATTGCAATGTAATACAAAACATACCAGAGTGATCACTGCATCCCTCACATTATTCTTAATTTCATGGTAGACCTGCAAAACACATGAAAAGCTTAATTTTAAACATAGTTTATGGCTTTTAGAGTCACGAAGTGCCAGGATATCCACCCTATTCCAAGATATTATCATCTGAAATTTTATCAATTAAAATCCTTGGAAAAAGAGAAAACACATAGGAAGAGAGAGAAGGTGCAACCAGAGAAAGCTCTACATATAAAATCTTCTGATGTTTACCAGATCGCGGAAGCACATGAGACCAACTTCATTTAGTGCTGGAAGAGAACGCCTCGCAATGAAGTAACGATCCAAATAATTAAAGAAACGTGAAAGCCACCGAACCATTATTTTGTGGTTACCCCATCGCTCTACAAGTTCTCTCAACATAAACTCATCATGTTTCTCCCTCAATGCAGGTAGTACCTGAGGAAAACAACCAATATATTTCAACTATAAAGCAGGAGACACGCAAATATTACCTGACATCATTGTTTCACTAAATAGAAAGGTCATAAAGCTTTTCCAACTGATAAAGGAAAATGCATCACTGAGAGATGACAGCACAAGTGCATGAAGAATGGGTGAAAGCAACTGCATGCATTACATATAGTGGTAGCAAATAACAAATCTGTCACATTATAGAAAACAACAATAATAGATGTTTCAAAAATCCTGAATGACCAAACCAGCACACAGTTCATCGATCTGGCTCTAAGCGGTATTCCCTTCTTCGATATCAAAATGGGGATAAAAGAAAGAGTTGTATGCATCAATAAGGCCAAAATGTCAGCTCTAAGAAAATTGAAAAATAAGAAGACCTTAAGACGATTTGAAACTTTGGAAACTGATGCCCAGTTAATAAATCTGCCTGTAAGCAGATGTTGGTATTCCTTTCTCCATATAAAAAGGGGAATATATCAAAGACTAGTTTGCATCAATAAGCCAAAAAGAGACAGGTGTAAGAACCTTCCAAACACAAATGAAGTCTGAGACAATTTGAAACTCTAAAATCATATACACTGAAAATTAAGAAGACATGTAAATCACATGAATATATCATCTTGTTTTCAGATGTAATATCATGGACCTCTTACATTAAAACCGAAACGAAAATCCTCAAATCAGTATGCCCCATAGATCCCACTTATTGCCAACCTTGTGAGACCCACTGGTTTATTCATATAAGGAAATCTGTTAGTTGGAAAGTTTCATATTGGCTACTTGTGGATGGCTCGTTTAGAATATAGCACATGGGAACTTCTACAAGATAATACAACACAGCCATATTTTTTTCGGTGAGATTCACACGAGTTAAAACAGTGAGAGGATTGATGCCTATAAAATGCTCGGATTATACATAGGACATTCATGTCATCTTTGTTGGTTGCTGCTCGTATTTGTCTGCAGTAACTAGTATATGAACACCAAGCCTGTGCATTGAAAACCTTAACTTCACTTATAGAATTTGTGAACATGCATACATATTACAGACAACAATGACAAACGCAAAGACAAGAGAACGATGAAATCTATATCCTGCAAAATTTCTGTGAGGAAAAGATAATCTTGCTATCAGCCCTAAAACAATTTTTTAGAAGGCTCTAAATAGCCATTATTCAGATATAACAAAATCTGATTATCTGAAAATTACACAATAGTCAACACATAAAATGGCATTCATCAACAGTATGCATAGCATAATAAGTTCTTCATTCTTATGCACCAATAAATGTAAAAGTTGATGGACCCAGTTACAGATGGTCAACATTTCAAGAATTGTTGTATTCAAATACAATTAATACATATATTGTTTCTTTCTAGATTCCAAATAATTAAAACATAATAAGATAGATAACAAATTAATGCCATAGAAAATATCATTTTCCACAAATTATTTCTAGAACTTTTAATCCTGATTAATTAAAGTCAAATATTGTGAATAAATTTAATATAGTAAATAGAAAATGCAATGCATTGTTGCTCCACCAACATGGGAGCCACTACCTGCAAAGGTCTTCTTCTGTACAAGGTCCAGCAAATACAAACCCCTATGTAGTTATGGACCTGTTCTCCAAGTTGGCCTAGGATAAAATTGCCATGTAATCAAAATTTCAGGTCCCCTCAACTAGAACTACTTATTAATCCATAATACAAATCAGTTTTGAGGGAAATTTTCAAAATTGTAAGAAACTACATTTTTCTTGCGTAGAAACCTTGGCAAAGCTTTATAATCCTCAAACTGATAACAATAAAGATTTGGCCAAATTTTGTAACCTATTTAAATATCTAAGGGCTTTCATTTTTTTACAAAATTAACAGCAATTATTCAATTTCAATAATTTCATTGCCATGAAAATTTGTGTAAAATCTCATTTTGAATGGGCAAAACCTTTTTAAAAATTAATAAAAAAAACTTAGCCAAAAGGCTGATATTAGCTAATAATAAGTTTCTTTGGTTATGCTATATATTCTTGCAACTACAGCAAGAAATTCCCTCTCAACTAGATTACTCAGTCTTCAGATGCAAATGATATAAAAGTCTGCTACAGCATCAGAATGATTAGATTCAAGCATGGAATACTCATGCATACATACAGTCTTGTATAATAGAAATCTATCTGTCAAAAGACCCTACGATGATATATCTTCACTCTATTCAAGTTAGAGGCTGTTACTAAAATCTTGACTACTTTGTTGGGTTGTCTTTCTCATACTGTCATCACTCTAATAAGTCAACTTATCAACATTACTCTGGAGTCTGAACAATGATGACAACTTCTAATCAAAACTCCAATATGACTTCTTTCTATAGACATACCTGAGTCATAAAGATAAATTCCATTTGAGAATCTTAACAACAGAAATTTCCGATATAGATCAGCCAAGAATGGACTTATGCTTCTACAACGCGTCTATATTGTTTGGAGCTTCAATGAAAGTTTCATATTGCTTCCTCATGTGCTCTGAGGACAAAGCTTTCCTTGACAGGAAGGCATGCAATATACCTCATTACTAGTATTATATTTAATAATTATTATATAGAACCGTGTTGTCTAGAACAACCATGTCTCTTATGTACTATAAATATGACAATCTTATTGCATATCCTCATTCCTTGTATCAATCGTATGTATTGCATGTCTAATTGTCCTTTGGACTATGTGGCCTCGCCCCTTTTCTTATGAATGCCTATGGCATTCCATGACAACCACAAGGTACACCGTACGTTACAAGTGGTATTAAAGAAAGTCTGGTTTGTGGCTTGTGACCATTTCTTCTGTGGAAAAAATTTCCTGGCAGGTGGCCCCAAAATCTTTTCTTGTTGAGAGCCATCCATCACAACCATGAACAAATATTAATCGGAATTGAGAAATACTAAGGGCTAAAAAATAAGCACAGAACAAAGAAATAAATCAGGTCTAAGTATAGAAAAAATGATTTTCAAATATTGAAGATCAAAAACAACAATAAAATTGTTGCAGTTCAATATGTTAACCTATCAGTTGAAGCACATCATCGCCCTGCAGACTCCATCGCCCTATAGAAACTGCTGTCCATGCAGACACCGTCAATCCTCCAGATGCTATTGTCCTTGCAGACAACATCGCCCCTGCAGACAGCGCTGTCTCCATAAAAGCCAATGGCAACACCACTGCAGATACTGCACACCCTGCAGACGTTGGAGCCACCAATGCCAGATTTGCATACAGTGGTCAAAGACACAGCTGCCAGTCCCTGAAGCATTGTCACTTCCACATTCTAGCTATTTCTGGTTTTCACAAATGTTCCAAACACCTCATGCTGTCTAATTTAATAAAATATTTGTCATCATAATTTATAGTAGCAATTTGAGGTGCAATTAACTTCACCCTTTCCAAAGAGATGCATCCCCTTCGAGCCCGTATCTTCCTTTAATCCAATCACAACAATCATTGTAAAAAGGTTAGACTGATTTACATTCCAATCTCTCTGTTGTAGCTTAGCTGACAAGTTGACAATAGAATCATAGTTTATCACTTAGTTAACAACTTGCCAATTTTCAACCATCACAGTAAATCCTTCTTGTAAAGGAACTGTACCCTATACACAATGTCCCATGTTATTTGGTATGATGGCATCCACAAACATGGCTGAAAAGTTTGTGCCTGGGCTGATCATCTTTCATAGCATGGTACTATATATAGAGCAGGTGATACTTGAACTAGAACAGGTGATACTTGATTCTTGAACTGTGACACTAAACTATGACTTCGATACTTTCCAGCAACAGAGAAACTTAGAAAGACTTCTAGCATTAACCAACGGCAGAGGAAGAGTTGTCAGTGACAAAATATTTACACTATAGCAAGTCCATTGTTAGTTGCTAATTCAGCCTTCAAGTGGCAACTAACAATGAACTCGCTAGAGTGAAAATATTTAGTCACTGACAACTCTTCCTCTGTCATTGGTTAGTACTAGAAGTCTTTCTCTGTTGCTGGAAAATATTGAAGTCAACTAATTTAGGGTGACAGTTCAGGTATCACCTTTGACTGGCCTATAAAATTTAAAATTATCAGGCATTACAAACTACAAATTGTATCAATTTTGAGTGCCTAGCAAGTAATTCCTGCCAAATGATAATCATTTGCTCTTGCACAGATTCTAAATGGCATTTAATTCAATCCATACAAAGTGACGGGCCTGTTCAATCTGTTCAATGCAAAAGGCATAATACACACTAAAGATAGTATTCCAATGCCTTTTAAAATTACGAATATCTATCCCATTTTAAAATCTCCATTTTTCTATCACTCCCATCTGTTTTGTTAATGCAGTATAGGTTACTCAACATTTCCATTTTATCATTTAAGTGGACCTTTTCCTTTAGACATATTGATGTCCAAAATTTGTCAAGAACATACATAACAAAATCCCAGTCCAATATTTAGAATATGAATGTATCTGACATTTTGCATCTCTCTCATAATTTTACTTCTAGATAACCTGGAACAGTGAAAACGACTATGGATTTTTGAAATGGTTTCCAAAATGGCACTTTCAAATTTCCAAGAATATGGAAAGGGCACACATACACACGCATACTGTTAGAATAGTAAATGTACAGTTTGAAGAAATAAGTGTGGTTTAAAACTAGAAGTTATTTATGTGCAAGCACATAAATAACAGTAGAAAAGCTAAAAAGCTAGGATAGACTATTTGAGAGGAAGTTTAAGATTTATTTTTATCTCAGTGACCAATATTGAAACAATTTTGAAAGCATAAATATTAGATAATTACCAAATTCAAGTGAGTGATTCTTCCTTCTATCATTTACGTGTATACTCTAGTCTAAAGTATCCCATTAAGGTTCTCTAAGACCAATTTGGTCTGTCAAACACATGTTAAGCCTCTTTGATCAAGGAGGGAAAGCAACTCCGAGAGGTTAAACACCATCCCACACACATGTGCACAGTATCAAAGCCATCGTTGTAGTCCATTCCTGTCAGCCTATGAGAAAGTTTGGTTTCAAGAGGGGTACAGACAACAAGTTGGAGAGCAAAGTAGCCTTTATATATTTGAAATCAGAAAGAAAGTCGATGTCACCTACAGCAATTCTTGATGCCTCTAAATAGTGGCAACAATGGTACATGAGCAAGGCTTATGGTATCGGTCTTGCTTTGCCCTGTTTTATTTATGCCCTTTGGATCAATATCTGTTCCAATTTGGGGAGAGAGAGAATTGTAGAAATTTTAGACTACACACATCCACACAAACAACCATGAAGGTGGAGAGGAAATAAAAGATTATATTTAGTATTGATGCTGCAGCTAATGCATCCCTCTCACACCATAAATCACCATACAAATCATATTTATAGAACCCCTGGTGGATTACAGTGGTTTAACCACCTTACCTCTAAACTTAACATTCAATACTACATTTGGTTACATATCTTTAACCACCAACACATAAAGTGACTGCATTTATGGCTTCTAACTTTAATATTATTGGAGTTTTAATACTCCAACACCCCCACTTAACAAAAAAATAAAATTTCCAAATTTCTACTCCCCTTTAACAAAACTTTGCAAAGAAAAATACAACTCAACTAAAAAATGATTCCAAAATTTGAAGATTACATTAACTCCATCAAATTCTTGTAGGTAATCATCCACCTTCAGGCTCCCATCAAATTTTTATCATCATCACATCAAACGTAGAAATCTACTAGATTCTCCTAGACAATCAACCATACTGGGCACCTCTCTTCAATGTCGTCTCTTTCCCTGCAACTTTGTATTGTGTTTGGTGCATAAACATATAGTTGAAAGATAACATATTAGGTTAAGTGGTTTAACCACCTTAGCTCTAAACTTAACATTCAATACTACATTTGGTCGCATATAATATTTTCAAAACAAAACTTTTGAAAAGAAAAATACTACTTGACTAAAAAACAACTCCAAAATTTGAAGACTACATATGAGTCCACCACCATCCACCCATACCTCAAGGAAAACAACCATGATGCTCGATGATTCTTCCAAATGGTAACTTGTCTACGTTTCATGTCCTCGGCTTCCTTTTTTCTCCAAAGTTGAAACCCTCTATCAATGATCCATCATATTTTCGTCACCTTCATGTTGAAGGTATAATTCCATCAAGTTATTATAGGAAATCTTCCACGCCCAAGTTTCCATCAAATTTCCATCACCCTCGTGCATCCTCACATCAAATATATGAATCCACTAGATTCTCCTGGACAAGCATCGATACTAAGCACCCCTCTTCGATTTCATCTGTGAGACCTAAGGTCTACCTAATATGTTAACTTTCAATTATATGATTATGCAACACATAATACAAACTTGTAGAGAATGAGAGAAAGGGTAGTTGTGTTATTCCATATTCACCATACAAATATCTATGAGGAAGTCGATCACCATTACAATCAACTAGAATTGAGTTAGAACCAATTAAGGCCAAATTAACATGTTACGTGTCTTGAAACCTTGTGTTAGGTGACATTGACTTTAGTACATTATGCCTTAAGAAACTCTATTATCTAATACTAACACCTAATAAATATAATGTTATGACCCTTAGACTATGTTAAGTCTATCACCCTCACTTAATGTTGATTTTTCTTAGTGTTTTCTCACCCTGCAATTTATCCCAATCCCGGTTTCAATCACTCCTTATCACTCCAAAAAGTTTAATGCCCTTTCCCAATATTAATGAAATTTGCAAACATTAATATGCATTAAA